>CM052189.1:912216-1172027 GCA_028455805.1 Lasioglossum figueresi | reverse complement strand
AAAAAACGAAATTACTTTCGGAACAACCCAATAGAATGGGAGCTTGAAGACAATAGCAGCGTGTTTTACAAATTGATGTTTTTGCTGGAACAGTGTGGAGCTCAATAAAATTAGAAGCGATACTTGGCGCTCGAGTATTCGGAGCAACTAAAATGATTAAATCTCATAATACTTGTTAATTGTATGCCTTGACGATCCTTGAATCTACAACGACGGACGCTTTGGCTTCTGCAGGTACTATCGCGCTGAATTCACTCAGGATGAGAGGCCACGCTAAATGTAGCCCGAACCAAGGTCTGAGGCATTGCACCGACCACTTCCAAGGACGATAAACAGTGGAGTAGCGAGCAGTCCCTTTGCATTACCGGTCAGCCTCTTCTAGAATAAACACACTCAAGCTCAAGTATAGGGGCTTTAATAATCCTGATCCCATAAATCGCCGTGTGCGTTCAGCATTGAAATTAATTATATTAAATTCGGAAAAAGACCAACTAGCGTTTTTTTTAGAAGTTGTCATTCATTAATAATTATCATGACTAGACTCTGGATCTTTATACAAAATCATAACATTTTCTACTTGCACTGCAACAAACTGGAGTGAAATAGAAATTCATTTTTTCATCTTAATATGTTGAATAGATTGAAAATAATATATTTTTAAATTCTTCTAACTTTTTACTGTTTTTAATTACAACTACTCATTTTTGTCATAAATGCATAAAATCCGCTGTCTAGCCATGACACTGTGACATTCATTGTTTAATCTAATTTACCACCTTTGTGACGTCCTAATATCAATAGCACATTTTTCGTTCAACGCTTAACACATTACCGACCGGTGATCACTGCATTGTTTTAAAAAATCTATGGTACGAGGCTAAACACTTGTTAATGGAACCTTCGATAACAACAGCAATTTTCGTTGCGAACTAACAAGTCATTTAATAGTTTCATTTAAGATTGCAATGTAAATGAAAATTTCTATGCTTTCTTTTGGTACAGCACTATTATTGAAAAACCGATTAATAGACTTCCGATAGGTAAAGTAAATAAGGTAAAGTAAATAAAATGGTAATGAAAAATTGTATAGCATATTTTAAGAATTGCCTTCCATCTTTAAATGGTGGTTTCAGTCCGTTGATAAAATTTTCAGCGTCTATGTGAATAATTTTAGAAAGAAAACATTTTCGAGAAATGTCTTTCGTTATACAGTAAAGTCGCGTTTACTGTCCGACAGCCTGTGTTCTGCA
Source organism: Lasioglossum figueresi (assembly GCA_028455805.1). NCBI lineage: Eukaryota > Metazoa > Arthropoda > Insecta > Hymenoptera > Halictidae > Lasioglossum > Lasioglossum figueresi. The sequence goes on along the minus strand of CM052189.1, from coordinate 1,170,777 downwards.
CGGACAGTGATCGCATACCGATATTATATTTTTATGACTGTGTCTACCGCGCCGATCGCGCAGAAAGTTCAAAAGAAGGTGAACGTAGAGAAGGACAGCATGACAGTGGAGGGGGTAGGCACTGGACAGTGATCGCGTACCCGATCGCGGACAGTAAACGCGACTTTACTGTAATGTTATACATAATTACTAGACAGCGGGATTTATGTATTTATGACAAACGTGAAAATTTAATTGGGTGAGTTAAAACAGCAACTACATTAGTAGAATTTAAAAATACTTATATTATTTTCGCCCCGTTAAACATATTGAGAATAACTGTCTAATAACTGTTCAACAGCCAAAAAACGTTTCAATTCTCACTATGCGATGTTTGAAGAGTTTTTCGCGCTGATTCCGAATCTGCCCTTAATTTTTCTCCTACACACACAGTTTTCGAGAAATTTCAGTATGTAAAAAGACATATTTTTCAACTATAAACAAATATTGTGATGTTATTATAAAAGATATTGAATTGTTCTTTACAGCGAAAGATTCTGTAGACTTTCCCGAATACAGTGATATCCAATATTAATACATTATAATAAATGTTGATGTTCTCTGTGCTACGGTTTCTATCAATTTCTACTGAGAAATCAAAAAACAATTTTACAGAATATCAAATAAATTTAATTGTTTTTTTCCTTTTACCTTTTTTTTTAATTTTTTTAATTTCCAACCAAAATAACCTGTTAGTTATTTTCTCGTATTATTAAACAATCTTATATTACATACAATTAAGTGTATAAAATTCTTCCGATAAAAGTTGAATGTTAATAATTGAATTTACCGTTTTTTGGTGACCATGGGCTAAAAGACATATTATGTTTTTTCAAATTTACCGCCTAATATTGATCGGGATAACCTAGATCGTTTCGAATATATTGTGTCTTGACAACAAGCATCGATGACACACGTGTGTCACGATGTCCATATTAAAGTATTAAATCACATAAAGAACAAGTAAGTTGGTTTTATGAACAATATTGCAAACAAGTTTTGTTATTACATTTAAGCAGTTTAATAGTGCACTTTGAAAATTGTACAACAAATTTATATTTTTACAGACGCAAGGCAAATACATCTTGAAAATGATTCAAACTAGAATCGAAACGTCGATGATTATTTGATAATCTGCAAAATTGTTTTTTGATTTCTCAGTAGAAATTGATCGAAACCGTAGCGCCGAGAACATCAACATTTATTATAAACAATATTACGATCGAGATATAGAGACATGTTTATTAGATCGTTCGGAAAGTAATTTCGTTTCTCGCGCAGAGATGGCATCTTTATGCATTTACAACAAAATTGAGTGGGTGAAATTCAAAACTGTTGGAATACTTTAAGAATTGAAGATGTCAATGTATGATTTCTCCTCTATTAAAATCATTAAGGGAAGAAATAACATTCAGTTTAAATGGAACTTTATATGACTCCAACATAAATAAATATTTTTATTGAGTAACATAAATATTTGCTACTGAGACAGCGTTTCTCGTAGGTCGTGAAAGACGGGATTTGCATAATGATCCGCAGTGCACTTACATCACGACCGATAATTTCGCGGGCTCGTTGGCAGCGGGCGCGCGAAATTTTTGTCGGGTTTCTTTGCCAGCAGTGCGGTCGCTGCTTCCTCGATGCGATCGAGATCGAGCTGTATCTTTATTTTTGACACGACCGAGCAAGGAAGCGTATTTCAGTCACGCGCCGCACGTATGCCGGCCAGAACACCGCACGTTCGTCTCCTCGTCGAACGTTCCCGGGCTCCCGACGAGGAATCTTCTCCTATTATCGGAGCCATCGAGACAGAAAAAATCGAGGGTTTCCCGGGAAAGCTGTTCCGACAATTGTGCTGCGAAAGATAATGCCGTAGTTTCGTAATCTCAAAGCTTGCACGGGGATCATCGAGCCCACTGCGACGAGTCACTCGACGAGATAACGCATTAATAGAATGTGATAAACGCGATTACGACACGGCAGCTCGAGGCGTTACGATTTTATGGTTGGTTCTCAGACGAAGATGATATTTATGCAGTTTGAAAATCCTACTTGGTTCCAATGATCGACTGAAAATTTAAAATTTCCGGTCCTGTTAAGTTTACAAAGATGGCGAATGTAAATGTTGATCGTAACGAGCCCGTCGTTACGGCGTTACAACCGACGATTCAATTAGCATTTTCGCTGTTCGCCGAGCATTTCCCGTTGCTCCTTAACACAATTCCCTTATCTTGATTCCCTATTCATCCAGATGGACGTTGCCGGGTCTACGGAGATACACTTGAAATCTGATTTACGACTGTGTGTACAGGCGCTTACGTGTTTTTACCGGTGCGTCATCGAGTCGGGACCGTAAAAACAGCTGTCTATCCGTGATAAACGGTTTACCTGATCGCATATACTCCCTCCTTGTCACTGACATGCTTCGTGACGAAACCTCTTCTCTCTGTACCTATGCGAGCACATTATCTTTCCAATGGCGGCGCTAGATCGCCGGATAACGAGCTGGAGAAAGGAAACGAAGCACTCCGGTGAAAGCTAAATAAATAATCCCACCGCTGCTCGCCCGGCTATCATTTGTTTTTACTCGGACGATTTCGCAAACAAGGCCCCGCCGCGACGCGTGTGTTTACATTCTTTCACTCTACGGTAGAACCTTGGCCTAACAATAAGAAAGACGCTCGGGTCCGCGCTGTTTCTTAGATCGTGCGATTCTCACATTTCTATTGTTCTGCATGCCGTAAATAATAAATAATAAAAGGACACTAAGAAGCCGAGTGAACCATCCGAGCGTAGGGTGAATCACGAGTCAATTAGGGATGATTCAGCCCACCGGTAGTGAATTAGCGCGTCGCTTAATATGCAACTACGAATTGAATAATATACTGCGCGTAACTAGAGATTACGCTCGATCATGAATTACGGCGTTCTCGTTTCGTTCATTCCGTCCCGATACATTTATATCGCGAAATGAATTTCTCTGTTTGGGGCGATCCTATCGCAGAAACCTTTCACGGTGGATGTCAAGAAAGTGCATCTCAAGAAAGTGAGAACAAATAAAATCTTATTTTTAACGGTAGTAGCTTTTACAGATCTGAAATCAATAAAAATCGTATTAAACTCTGTGGAATTTTATATTCTAGCATTTTTGGAACACTTTTTGAAGCCATAAACGCATAAAGATCCGCAGTCTACCGATCGCTTACGTAATCCGCGAGATAATTCGAAGTAGACTGCGATTTGTAATCTCTCGCGCATTATTGTCAAAATGACGCTGTACAGCAGATAGTATGTATTTCTGTTTTGTAACTAATCTGAGCCACCGCAAGAAGAGCATTCGGCATAATTCAGCGGATAATCTCGCTTCTCGTTGCTCGTGCAAACATTTATGCAGAATATGTTGGATTGTTAGTAACAATGCGTCTATTCAAAAAGCCAAAAATGAATGATCACTGAGGCAATAAACATGTCAGCGGACCCATGGGTTTTCCTCTCAGTCTTAGACTAGCCTTCTTAGCGATACGTCCTTCCTAGCTAAGTTTAATAAACTAGAGTTTATAAGGTATACGCACTCGTCAATTATTTAACCACCCATTTCCAATAGAATAATGCAGCTCGTTCTTAATCGGCCGCGGATGTTTATGAAAATTCCTATTACCGTATCTGGACTGCGGATGTTTATGCAAACACCTATTTCTATAAATAAATTCGAAGAAAGGGAAGCTTAAACAAGTCTTTCATCAACGGTTGATGACTTCAAATATTTTTCTCTCGGATGTCTTCTCGTGGAGCATCGAAAGACGAATCAAACGATTATAATGACCACGGGGTTATGCTCATTTAATCTCGAGATGCCTCTGTCTGAATATCACAATGATAGTATCTCTCTCTCTCCCTCTCTCTTGATGAAGCGTTTGTAAAACGAACGCTGCAGATGTTCCACTTATTTGATCAACCTTGGCCACGATTTTCGAACGGCGCGCTGCCTCGTTGGGAATTCAAATGCATTCCAAGAAATTATTCCGAAAGCAAAACGGTGAGTGACTGTACGTATAGTCCTCCGCGATTCGCGTTGTTCCTACGTTGTTCGTGGATAGAGTAAGAGCAGAGAAAACCGGGTGAAAGTGCCGGAGATAAGCAGCAACAATGCCTGCTCCGGTGATCCGCGGTTCCTTTAATTATGCATTCGAACAGAAACGGAGTTTTCAACGGGACGCTCGCCCGCGTCTCGTTAATGCCAGACTGGCGTACACCAGTTTTCTCTTTTTCTGTTCGCCAGGCGCGATTCATGGTTATTCACTTAACAATACGATTAGCACGTTCCTCGCGACTGCCCGACGTTCATCAGGTCTCGAGCGCGCTAACTTCGGATCAGATTGAACAGTGAATTGAAATTTTCTTGATTTCTTTTGAGCTTTTTCATTTTTTACAAGCAGGACTTTCAATACAAAAATCTGAAACGAATTGCAAAGTATGTATTTGAGTGCTCGACGGGTCTCGGATTTTTCTCGGAATTTCTAAACATTATTAACTAGGAAAAAATAGGCGAAAAACTGATTTTTCGATTTTACCCCATAACTACCTTCCCGATCGAGATGTAGGGTTGAAATTTTGCACAGCATGTTGCTTGATACCCTATCGAATGACCCATCGGTCATATACAGTGAGTATAAAAAGTATACGTACACCCTTTAAAACAGAATAACTTTTTTATAATTCTACCAAACGACCCGATTTTTTATAATCATTTAGAAGCATTGATTTACGAAATGATACGCAAAAAAAATTTTAAAAAATTATAATTTACGTGGTTACACGCAAAAATAAAAGAGGCAATTGTAATTCGGCTCAACGATACTTCTCAAATTTCAAATTTCATTTACAGATTTGATTAAAAATTGGTTCAAATCAGTGAAACCAACGTAGATTCGAAGATTGAAGTCTCACCTTTAAAATGGCCCCTCTATTGTTAGTTATTGAACATTGCGAATGATTTAAAATCCAATATTCCGTGCTAGATGACCTAATATGTAGATAGAACCGAAGAAGAAGCGGTTAGGTGTTCGTTGCGGTAGAATTTCTATAGGATTTTTTGCGAATTCCGCAGCGAGCCGTGTCCGCAGAAATGTCTCGGATTTGTTCACGAATCGATTCGAGTTTCGCAGGACCGGCAAGGACCGGGCAGGCTCGCAAGGACGACCTTTAGTTTCGCGGCAGGTTAATTGGTTCTTGCACGCACCGTTGTAGCGTACAGTTTCGTTTCGTCTCGTGCGGCGCCTAACGAACCAGTATTAAAACCGCGATCATGTTGTAACGCCGTACCGGGAAGCACATCTGCGAACAACGTCCGTGAACCTGCTGGAGAAAGTGCAGAAAACCGATGGATTTGCAGTGGGTTTTAGAACGAGCCGTTCGAACGTTGTTCCTTTCTCCGGCGATGTTTGTTTTACTTTGCTGAAAGAGAGACAGTCGAGCCTCTGCAAACGACAAAATGACAAAAATGAACGAGCCGCCGCTCTCCGCTACCGCAATGGCACACTGGGCTCTCTCGGAACACAGGAAAATCTTTTCGTTACTTTTCTAAACTCGACTGCTTTGAAGAATATCAAACCAATTTGTTTTTCATTGAAAACATTGAAACCATCCCCTAACGATATTTTTAGATTTTTCTAATCGTTCAGTATTTTCTATTTCACTCAGCCAAAAGATTTCTTCATAAGTGCATCAAAATCCGTAGTCTAGGGGGACAAATAAAATCTTATTTCCAGTGGTAGTCTCTATAGATCTGAAATAAATCAAGATCGTATTAAACTCGGTGGAATTTAATATTCTAGCATTTCTTTAAAATGTTTAGAAGCCATAAACAAAGATCCGCAGTCTAATTACAAATATCGCTTAAGAAAGAGAAAACACGCGATTCCAACTGGAATTTCCTTTGTTCCAGGAGGACCCGGAGCCCTATCACAAGAGAGCAGAAAGATTGCTCTCGGAAGAGTGTTGTCGCGTTCCCCACGGGCCGGTAGGCGTCGGCGTGGAAGGTGTCGGCTCCTGGAGGGGCCAACGGCGCCCCCACGGCGTCGAGATACCTACGCCCCTGGTCGGCGTCGCGGCGCACGAGCTGGAGTCGTCGTTGGACGGCGCAGCGATCTACCCCGTTGTCGTCGCATCGACGGCGACATCCGCGAGATGTTCTGTGTCGAAGAACGCTCTGCGAACGGCAACATCATCCTCCTCCGCGTCGTCGTCTACCGTCAATGCCGTCAACTCGAGGCCAAGGTTTTACCTAGGCAGTGCGATCGCTGAGACCAGCAAGGAGGATGCGATGGAGCCGGAAGTCAAAGAAGAGGACGAGCGAAGGTCGTCCACGCCGAGCCCTGAGGTAAATCGTCCTCGTCGTCGATCCCAAACAAATCCCGCTCAACCATCGTCCTTTTCATCGACGCTTTCCTAAATTCAACCTCGCTTGGCTAGCCGACAGTAAAATTGATCGGTGTGCGCTAGCAGTAGGCGCTAGCTACAACACTCCCCCAAGTGTCTGTGCTTCCTCTCCGCCAGGAAGGCCTGTAATCGACAAATAGAACAGGCTTTCCACCCCTAAGACATTCAGCTTAGACGATCGACCTGGTCTAGCTACCTTCTCAGTGATTTCTCAGTGATTCTGCCAAATCCAAGTGTCAACATAGAAGCATCGAATTGTTCGAGACTCCTTGCGCAACCGAGTACAATCTCGTGAAATCTGTGTTGCGTCGTGACGCAACCCTCGGGTTCTAATACAAATTTCGCGTTACGCGAGAAGCCCTCGAATCCCAGCAATTTCGTGACGCGTCAGCCTAAATCCTCGAGATCAATTAGCGACCGGATCAAATCCGAAGACTTCCTGTTTACGGAAACGTCGATCCTCGATTAGGGGCTTCAGGGTTCCAGGGTCTCTGAATATCGGACTGCCGCATCGTTATGTAACCGACGGCAATAAAACGCGCATTAATTTGGTCGTTTAGTCGATGCGGACTAGCGCTTCGTGGTAGATTGACCTTAATCAAATCGATGTTTCTTCCGAGTTCTCCCTTTTTCGTTCGAACGTGTTCTAGCTGAAGAACAGTTGGATACCGCTGGTATATTGCCTCGTGCTTGTGGGCACACGAGCCCCCGCTATATACACATCTCTCCGCCAACGTAGCCAGCGTATTGATTTTACGGAGAGAGAGAGAGTGAGTGGAGTCTGTCTCTCTCCGTTCTACAGGTTTACGCACACGTACCGTGCATTCTCTCTCTCCCTCTCTCTCTCTTTCTCCTTCTGTAGGTCTTTCTCTGTCTGTCTTCTTGTCTCCCTCTGCCTTTCTCTTTCGCCGCCCTTTAACTCGGCCCTGCCACCGAAAACCATTCCGCAAAGAATTTATTGTACACTTCCCTTCGGCAGGATCGGCCCTCGCGAGGGCGTTTTTCTTTCTCGCGGTCGGAACCGCATTTATTTTCGGTCGAGTGTATTCGATGTAACCTTGGCTTGATTCTCTCTCTCTCTCTCTCTCTCTCTCTCTCTCTATCTGTCTATCTCTTCATCCGCGTCCTCGGGAAATCTGAATTGGCTTTTTATTATCGGAGAATCTGAATCGAGAGGATCCCCGCCATTGTTTGGACCGACTGTCACCAGCCGAGTCTCTCCTTTTGTTGCGCCACAAGCAATTGTTATCAATTTATGAATATTTTGTGGGTTTATATCGACGATCTACCTCCGTTTGCTCCGCTGATCTCGCGTTGCATTGTCCCGAGTATTTCGGAGATGACTCGACTGGGATTCTTCGTTTGTAGTCAATTTTCACACCTGACCAGTTCTGATCGCGAATGTTTAAATTTTAATAACTAGACTGCGAATTTGATGCATCCATCGCTAGATTCGAGAGATGGCTCGATGATGAACGGATATTGAACGGTTTGTGGGATACTTCTGTTTCAGATTTATGCAAGGAGGAGTAAACACTACAATGAGGGCGGCAGCAGCGAAGAGGACAGCAAGCCTGACACATCTATGCAAGGGCACAGGGTGCCGTCTTCTTACAGAGGAACCTGGCCAATCAGAAGAGACTTGTGGGCCAGTCAGCAGATGGGCTTCTCCACTCAGCAGAACGCGTGTACCACTGTACATAACGTGAGTCGTCTCATTTTGCAACTAGCAAAGTGTTAGGCAGCTAATCGGTTGCGCTACGATTGTCTACAGTAGCATACATCTTGTTCCAGGATGTAGCGAGCGTGATGAGCTTCTCATCGAATTCCGGCGGTACCCTGGGTTGTTCCTCGGAGGTCCAGGGCGATCGAAGGTTAGGAGCAAAGGTGGACGTGGTGTACAACTTGCTGGGGATGCTTGGCAGCACGGAGGGTGGCGAGGACATGAGTACGACTCTGCTCTCGATGAGTAACTCGACGGACAATTGTTTGATCATGAGGCAGTCGGGGTGTCTGCCTCTGCTGGTGCAGCTGATTCACGCTCCAAGACAGGATCTGGAGACCAGAGGTAGAGCCTCGAGGGCTCTGCACAACATAGTTCACGCGAAGAGCGACGAGAGGGCTGGTCGTCGCGAGGCCAGGGTTCTTCGCTTTCTGGAACAGCTGAGAGACTATTGCCAGGCTCTGCGGTCATCCTTGGAGACGGGGCAGGTTCCCGACGACCTGGAGAGACACCCAGGACCGACCATCGCGGCGTTGATGAAGCTGTCGTTCGACGAAGCTCATCGCCACGCTATGTGCCAGCTGGGAGGACTTCACGCGGTAGCTGAGCTGATCGAGATGGACCACATGGCTCACGGGAGCGAGTGCGACGACCAGAACTGCATCACCTTGCGCAGGTACGCCGGCATGGCGTTGACGAACCTGACGTTCGGCGATGGAAACAACAAGGCGCTGCTCTGCTCTTTCCGCGAGTTCATGAAGGCGTTGGTGTCGCAGCTGCGAAGTCCCAGTGACGATTTGAGACAGGTGACCGCCAGCGTGTTGAGGAATCTATCGTGGCGAGCCGACACCAGTAGCAAGCAGACCTTGCGGGAAGTGGGAGCGGTGACCGGTCTGATGAAGGCCGCGATGGAGGGTAGGAAAGAATCAACGCTAAAGTCGATCCTCTCCGCATTGTGGAACCTCTCTGCGCACTGTAGTACAAATAAGATCGACATCTGCGCTGTGGACGGTGCGCTAGCCTTCCTGGTAGACATGCTGAGCTACAAGGCGCCGTCGAAGACCCTGGCGATAGTGGAGAACGCGGGAGGTATACTGAGGAACGTCTCCAGCCACATCGCTGTCAGGGAGGACTACCGAGCCATCGTCAGAGAAAGAGGATGTCTACAGGTCCTGCTGCAACAGCTACGATCGCCCAGTCTGACTGTAGTCAGCAACGCCTGTGGAGCACTTTGGAACCTCTCAGCCAGGTGTCCGCAAGATCAGAGGCTGCTGTGGGACCTGGGAGCGGTGCCCATGTTGCGCAGCCTGATCCATTCGAAGCACAAAATGATCTCGATGGGTTCCAGTGCAGCATTGAAGAACTTACTAAGCGCCCGGCCAGGCTGCAACAATCTTGTTCATCTGGACTCGACTGCTCGTGGCTTGGGGCTACCAACGTTGCCCACGTTGGTCGCTAGAAGACAGAGAGCTCTCGAGCAGGAGATTGACCAGAACCTAGCCGAGACCTGCGACAACATCGAGCCGAGCACGTCTCCCACGAACAAGGATGACAAGTTCCTCTTCAAGATGGACCACAGCTTCTTGGGGATCAACGCAAGAGCGTTGCGCAACTATCATCTGCACAATCAACCGGGCACGTCCAGCGGGAAGTGTAACGGAGTCGCCAGGAGCGAAAGCAGAGATTCCATGCGTTCCATAACCAGCACCCATTCGGACACCATGTTCGAACGGGTGAACCGTCATGTTCTCAACGGACTGTCTCCCACGGACGTTCAAATTAAACAACAGTCTTCTTCCCTCCATTCGGCGGTCGGCTTCGACACCGGGATTACCAGCGACAACCACGTGAAGACTTCGTCCGAGAAGAAGTATACCTTGAGATATAAAAACGCGATCCCTGATCGATTGAAGTCCTCGGATGGATATAACGATCTAGGCGATCTCAGATGCACCAACTCCACCATCTCCTGGTCCTCCGCCCCAGATCAGGAATCCGCCTGTTCCCAGAACTTGCTGCACTCCTCGGTCGAGGATAACCTCCCTCAGAGCGTGTCTTCGAAAGCTGGCAGCCAATCCAGCGTCTCCGAGGAGACCGAGCTGATCGTCTGCCAGAAAACAGAGTACATCGCCAAACCTGCCATCGACAAGCCAGCCACTTTGTCGTTCAACAGCAACAACTCACCCGGCAAAGATAATCTCAACAATATGTATGAGAAAACGGTATTGCATAATCCTCTGAACACTATACAGAAAACCATCTCGCCGACTGTCAGCCATTGCACAGAGGGAAACTTGTTCAGCGACTACGCCGAGACCGATCTCGATCAACCAACAGACTACAGCTTACGGTACGCTGAACGTAGTTTGGATGAGGATAAACAGCATTCGCATTATTTCGCCAGCAGCGAACAAGAACTCATTCACGACGACACCTTGAAGACCTACTGCACCGAGGGAACGCCGCACGGCTCGTCGTTGAACTCTTCCAGAGCTGCTTCCGCGTCCGATCTCCAGGAGGATAATAGACTGAGGTGCACTATGAAGAAGATACAGGAGCAAAGGAAGATGCTCGATAAACAGGAGTTTAACTTGCAGGCGAACGTTAAGAGCGGCGCTGAAGAGGGACGGGTTTCTGTCAAGGTTCCATCAAGGTTTGTTTACTTGGATTTTAAATAATATTAGGCTGTTCGAAAAGTTTTGTTCAGAATGTGTTCCTTTAATATTGCTAAATAAATATTAGGTTGTCCCAAAAGTTGGTTTTCGATTCATGCACATAATGCAAATTCATGTTAGGAAGTACTAAAACATTAACATAGAGATTATCGCATTCTTTGTATTTATTTAGCAACATTAAAGGGACACATTCCGAAAGAAACTTTCGGGACAAAAGTAATACATGTCGCATTTATCTGCGATGACTGGACTGCGGATCTTTATGCATTTATGGCTTCTAGAAATTTTTAGAAAATGTTGGAATGTAAAATTAAATACAATTTTTATCTATTTCAGATCTATTTACACTCCGCGACCATACTATAATACATCATATAAAACCATGTAATTTCGTATTAAAAGAAAGAATTTCCTCTGCTTACGTACAGTGTGTTATTTTTGTTAACATCAGGAGACATTCTGAGGAGAGATCTGTGTGTAAAATCTGTTGTTTTATAAAATACCATGTGGAAGAAAGTTGAAACGAATGTGAAATTAACAGCCAAAAATTATTTCGATTTCCACTATGCGATTCTTATAGAGTTTTTCACGCTGATTCCGAATCTGTCCTTAATTTTTCTCCTAGACGTACAGTAGTTTGAGAAAATTGAGTTTAAAAAAGACATATTTTTAAACTTTGAACAAATATTGTAATGCTATAAAAGATATTGAATTGTTCTTTACAGCAAAAGATTCTGTAGATTTTCCCGAATACAGTTATATCCAATATTAATACATTATGATTGTTTAAACATGTTTAAACAATGATTAAGGACGGAGAGACCATTTTTTCATTCATTTTTGAGGATATTTTTCAATTTATATAAAAGAATAAGGGTCCAGCGGAAAATCGAACTCTACCACGCGATAGAGCAGACTTTTATTATTTATTAAGACTACGCGTTATTTTTTTACACAAAACATAATTGTCTTATAGTTTTGTCGCTCCTAATAAGAGGTATTTCGATGTAGCTTCGAAATTTTTAAAAATTTTAGAAAAGACTGTGAGTTAGAGGACGTCTCCTCGTGTAAACAATAACACGCTGTACGTAAGAAGGGGAATTCTTTCTTGGTTTTATATGATGTCTGATTGTATTGTCGCGGAGTGTATTAAAAGATTTTATTTGTTCCCAGTTTCCCGAAATTTGCCTGCAGAAATTAAAAATTGCATAAATATCCGCAGTCTAGTCATCACAAATAACGGAGATATTTAGTTATAATATTTTGCTTTATTCCTTATTTCACTAACAGGTTAAGAGCACCGCAAGCATCGGCAGACAACTTGAATTCCGAAGAAAGTAATAACATGGCATCCAGTTCGGGAAACGTGAAATCAGGTAACTTGATCGACTCTTAATCACGAATAATATTAGTATAAATTATAACGAAGTTCTACGGGCGTACTTATGATTGCTCGTGTGTTCGTTTTACAGACGTGGAAAAAAAGTATGAAACAGAGAATGAAATGTTCGGAAAAAACGGTAAAAGTTTCCCCACGAATGGAGTTAATTCATATGGGGCCAGTGCATTGAAAGCTTCTAACGATTCAGGATGTAAGGAATTTGAACTAAAAGGCGATACGCGTAACATGCCTTGTACATTAAATATAAACACCTCTTCCGAATGTTTAGATCAAGTCAGTGATGGGGATGAGGATGACGAAGATCTGCTTACAGCTTGCATTAATATCGGAATGCAAAATAATAGGTGAATATATTTTCAGAGCACCGACTGAAACCGGCACTGACAGCGTGTTATAATTAGACAGTGGATTTTATGCATTTACGTAAAAGTAGTTTTTATTGCTATCATGTTTCTTCCAAGGTCGAAGATTTTGAAGCTTCAAAGCTTCAAAGCTTCGATTTCTGAAACTTTGAATTTCGAACCTTCGTAGTAAATTATTATCTTGTGTTTCTCGCGACTCAAGTAGAATATTTTTATTTTCCATAAAGATCCGCTGTCTAGTCAGAATAAACCTACTGTGTTTAACCGTGTTCTTTTACTTTGTATTCCAGGCACAGACACTCCTTCATAGGAAACAATTTTGAAAAGCTTCCTCGGAGTGAAAGTAATCTAGCCAGGTATCAGACAAGCGTGGCGTTAGATCAAGTAGAATGCAACGTATTGACTGATTCCACTATGAATAGTCTAGACACGAATCGAATAGCTTGCGAAGAGAACAATGATACGATTAATCTGCCAAGTATGAATATTATATGCGATTATAGCGCGAATACAGCAAAATTAACTCGGAAGGTAAGATCATCTGCAATCTCATACCATCTTCTAATTCCTCGAAACTGAAATACCAATTTCTTTTCCAGACGGTAGAAACTGTTTCAAATACAAATATCCTACAAAATCAACTCGAATACATAAGTGAGAATGTAGAGCATATAACTGGCGTAGGCGAGGATACTCTCTGCAAGTTCTCGCTGCCTTCGAACTTGAGGAACAGTCCTATTCTCCACGAAACGATAGTGTTCAATTCCGAGCCGAATCAGCAGCAGTATCTGTCGAGCATCGACATCGAGTCGAACGAGGACATGTCATCCTTGGTTCACAATGATATTCTGGAAGACGAGAGGTTGGCAGAGGACAATGAGGCCGACAAGACAGTGGAGACGTCGAAGGAGAAGCTCATGGAAAACTCGATGCAGCAGTCGTATACAAAAGTAACAGACTCGGAGAGTAGCGAGTCGATTGATTCCGTGGAGCAATCTGAACACGCGCTTCTGGAATTATGTATTCAGCCTGGGCTGACGAAGCTTATCGACAAGACAAACAAACTTGCGATGAAATCGAAGGCGTTGGATCGATTCGAGGAAAAAGAGGCTGACTATTCTAGCGGGAACAGTCGCATGGAGGACACGTGCGAGGTAGACGGTGTTCGGAAGGACGAGGCTAGCGAGAAGCATAAACTATCACAGAGAAGCAACGATACGCCGAAGCATGGGAAGAAGGAAGACATATACCGTCGACAAAGAGACCCAGACGCCATGATCGCATCTCTAGACCGGCTGACAGCCACGTTGGTGCAGCAGACGGAAGCGATTCGAGAGCGCGACTCCGGCACGATGAAACAGAGCATCCTGAGCGACACGTGGAACGAGGACTCGCCCAACGAGGTTTCATTTCCCAGCATCAGTATCAGCGCGCCGATCATCGCTTCGTTCAAAAGCGACGCCGCGGAAGACCCGGGCACCGTTACCTCCGAATACGCTACCGCCAGCAGCGAAAGCGGGCACATGACAAACTCGAAGATCATTCAACGAGAAGCGATCAAGCTGGCCGAGGCTGTGGACGCGGAGATGAACAAGCAGAGCGAAATGGATACGACAAGCATCACGTCCATGGATCTGGAGGCTATCAAGCCTCCTTCCTTGATGGGTAGCATGTTGTCTTTGATAGCGAGTTACGCTGGATCGGGCGACTGCAGCGAGACGTTGGTTAACAGAGACAGATGCAACTCCACTTCGCTTCCGCCGATGCAGGTAAGGAACGCGTCGTTGACGGATTCGAGAATCTGCCGCAAGAAGTCCCTGCCTCTCGGCGTGGTAGCTAAGAGAGCGTTGAATCAGAATCAAACTTACACCAGCAGCTTGGAGAACTTGTTGAATGAGTGTAGCGGCTCGCACTTGGACAGCGTGAAGCCGCCGTCGATGATGGACGAACTGCCTGACGTAGGCGATATGGAGAACAGTATGCTCAGTGTGGCGAGCATCACTTCGGAGGTGGCGGACCCTAAGGAACAAGACTCGCAGAGTTTAACCGGCAGCGACGCTGTTTTTGACTTGCTGAAGCCTGTTGCTAACGTCCTCTCCATGACGTGCATGCGATACGCGGAGAACATGCAGAGCAGCGCGAACAACAGCTTGAGCGAGTACCTGGAGAACATCAATCCGCCTTCGTTGTTCAACGAGGTGTGCGAGATGGACGAGTCGACGGTAGAGCACGTCACCGAGACGGTGTGCAGCGACACGCTGTGCATCGACGCGGAGTTGCGCACGGAGGAAGCCCCACATCCTATGGTTGTTGAGAAGATCGACGAAGTGGGCAACGACACCGATGAAGCTGTTACTCCGATCTCTTCGGAGTACTGTGTGTCCAGTTCGGCCGAATCGACGCCAAAGAAACGGCTGCACAGGAACCTCACGCCGAAGCAGAAGCGAAACTTGGCTAAGGAGAGGTACAAGACGTACACCATCGCCGCGGAGATGAGCAAGAAGGAGGCTGAAGCGGAGAAGAAGGATAACGAGACTCGGGAGAACAAGATTCCGCGTGGAAAGTGCTCGCCGTTTTCTAAGCTGACGCCGAAGCAACGCAGGCAGGAGGACAGAGCCAGGTTTCGGACGCAGGTATTGGAGAATCCTTTCCCCGAGGTGAGCCAAGAGCAACCGGAAACCGACAACAGCTGCGACACGGAGAGTCCTGTGTCTTCGGAGCCGATGTCCCCTGTGAAATCAGCTATCCCGAAGCCCACGAAATTGTCGGCTTGCAAGACCTTGATCAAGAAACGCATGGAGCAGAAGAAGAACCGAGAGAGGTACCGCACGAGAACGTTGAACGATTCGGAATGTATATTCAAAGATGCCGAAGGGAACACTGGTGCAAACGGAACCGAGGAAAACTCTTCAGCTGTGACGCACACTATCCAGTCGGACGAAATCCAGACTATGCTGGAGCAGAACGCCACGATCGTGTTGAACACGTTGAACGAGTCGAACAAAGCGAACCAGAACGTCGAGGAGCCGTTGCTGGACTGCGAGACCATCAGCTTGGTGTCGAACGAGTCGGAGTCTGAGCGGAACTTGCGGATGCGATTCGTGAATGGTGTCTCGAAGAAGCTGATAGGAGCTTGCAGTCAGCAAATGGAGGAAGCGAACGAACTAGAGGAGAACAAGGACAACGCCGAGATCGAGTGTAGGTCGCAGGAGGATGTCAGGTACGACACCGTGGAGAGCGACAGCGAGAACGAGTCCAATAATACTGAAGAGCAACCTCGAGAGACGAAGGGACCACGAATAATCAAACCAGGTATGGTGAGGGATCCCAGCAACGATTCGAACACTACAGATAAATCGGAGCCGGAGAGTCCGAAGGCTATCCGCGGCAGGAGAAAGGCTCTCTACTCGAACCCCATCACCAGAAAACCAACACCTCAATCTTCCCCTTTGAAGCAAGTGAACCCTGTCAGCGGTATACCCATAGGCCGCAGCAACACGTCGCCTATAGTCAGAGCAACTAGAGCCACCACTCTTCGGCAGAACAACAACAGCTCGAACAACGTAACTAAAGAATCTCCGAAAGCTAGCTTTCAGAAGACACCGACTTCAACGGACGCGGAGAAACGAGCGAAGAACGCCTCGGCAGCTGCGAAGAGGGCGTCGGTCCCTCAAAAAGGATCGTCGTTGACCTTCACCAAATCCGTAAAAAGACACAGCACACCTCCGACGTGTTCCACAAATTTCCAGCAAGATGGTAAGACGGAGGTGGCTGTGAAACCCCTGGAGCGGCAGGGGACGTTTACCAAAGACGAGCCGGAAGTGGAGAACGCGCCCCTGGTGGTCTCTTCGACCTCCTCCCCTGTCAAAACGAAAATCGCGAAACCGATTAAGGGTGCCACCTCGAAGGTGCACCCGACGATGATGATGAAGCCGAAAATCGCGCCAAAGAACCTCCAAGCCCACCAAACGAAAGTCGCCAAGGGGAACGTGTCCGAGAAGTTGCAACCGCCCCCTAAAGCTTTGCCGCTGTTAGTCGCACCGAAACGTTTGCCCACGGGGAAGGTAGCTTCAACCGTGAAAGCCCCGGCCGTTGTGCAGAGCAACAACGCGCAGGCGGAGAACGGTAAGGTTTTTCGCAAAGTAGGTCCGCTCGGTCAGAGATCCAATAGTAATTCTAGTATCGTGTCGAACTCGTCAACAGGGATGCAGACGAGAAAGCTAGCGAAGGAGGCGACTAGCAAGATCGCAAGTCTTTGGAAGAAAGTCGAGGAGAGTAAGAACAAGCAACGGCTCGAGAAACCCGACACCAGACAATGGTTACAGCCGGGTTGTTGTGCCAACGTTGTGGACGCGCCCTCGCCCGTGGCTAACAATCCGCCAGCTTTCAGGCTATTCCGTAGCTCCACGTTCGAGGGCGTGCCCCAGGATAACGAGAATCCCGAGTCCGCCTTGTTCAAGAAGTCGAAGAGACCTCTGGTAGTGGGCGTCCAGCCTGGCAAAGTGAAATACAGGAACTCTTGTGATTTGAGCGGGATGAACGCGAACGATGCACCCTGTAAAATACCTGTAAAATCCGGCGACGCTTCTACGTACAGAAAGGACGGTGTCCAAGTAGCCGACGCTTCGGTGATCTTACGGAAACCGCAGAACACTGAGTCTTCCCCGATGGAGGTAGACCCCACCAAAAGAATATCACGCCTCGGTTCCTTTATTAGAGTGGACTCTGCGACCGCAGACGGATCCGCACAAACGTACGCGAACGGCAACGGTGTACGCACCCCAGCATCCGCCATTGTACCACCCTTTAATTACAATCCGAAACAAGACATTCCTTCCCAAACAACCAAAGTTACACCGAACGACAGCGAAAGCAAATTCGGGGCGACGGATTGCCACAGCGACATTGTCACCGCTTCGACGAGAGTTACGACAGTATAGGAGGACACGGTGCCCCGTTCTATATTTAAATAGTAACAAACCCTTTTACGGTGTAGTATCGCTTTTTCGTTTTTTCAGGCTAGTCATTGTACATTTGCTTGACGGTGTGCCGCGGCTAACCCGATGCCCGCACACGCTGTACGCATTGCAAGTACACGATAAGTAAGTTTAAAAAAAACCATTCTCGTTTTACCTCATTGTTCGACGGACACTCTGAAAAAAAGAAATCTCCATCACGTTTCACACTGGTTTTTACACTCGATCGAATTACATAGAAATGGTCATCGGACATGTTTGTTTGTTGCATCGTCTCTGGTGCCAGGTTTTTTATGAGGTACGAATAAAGTGTGTAAAAGCAGCTGGAAATTCTGATATCATTCCTATAATTCACTTTGCGTGTTGTATATACATTTAATATCGATGAAATTCCACGATTAGGGGGAGAGAAACAAAATATTTGAAAATCTTGTAGTACGTAGCAGTGATTATCCTCGATTATTTATTCAATTTTGTATATATTAAACGTGAACGAACAAACAAACAGAAAAGAACTAAATAAAACTGTAGAAAGTTTAGTGATATATTATAGAAATATATTACGACCCATGATGTATGACAGCAAAAGATAAAAACTGATTTGCTGTACATCTACGTAATAGGTATAAATTCGCAAGGAATGAGATCTGTATTTTGTTTCCATCGTAACTGATTTGTATTCTTTTCGACGGATACAAAATCTGATTACTTTTTAAAGACTGATAGGAACACGACGAGGATTCGGACAGAAGCTTGGACACCTTCGACACGAGACAGAATGTTATCGGAGGGAGAAGGTAGTAACATTTGTATCGATGTAGCGGTCTGAGTAACGCTAAAATCGACATTCTATAAAGGAGACAAAATTTTGTAAAACACTTTTACTTTAAGTTTCTAGTCTACTTAAAACAAAAATATTAACAAGTGAAGTAGCTTCTATTTTGGTCATAATGTACTACGTAAACACCAAGATTTGCATGTAAGACCTGTCTACAGGATTCGACTGTTACCCTTTCTAAAATTCATATAGGTACGACTAGAAGTGTGTACGGATCAATTATGTATTTATCGATCTGAAAAATTGAGAAACTTTGGCATATATATATATATACTTTTCCTTTTCGATTTTCTTCAGGCGAAATTTCCTGTATATTCGAAGCGTTCGAGAGTATGAATTTTTGTTTAGTTTCCTTCTATATTGCGTCATCTTTCCTTCTACACGCGTCGAACAAGATTTCGAGCGTTCTATCGGAAGGAAGATGCTTGACACAATATAGAATAGCTTTTATCGTGGATTACTTTCCGAGATTTGTTACGCGTGGTTTTTTACCCTGTTCCAGTTCGAGTTAATTAGATTTAACCCTCCCAACTTGGAACCATACCAGGGTAGCTTTTACGTTCTCCTTTTTCGCAAAGATTTGGTCTGTACACCGGATTCTGTTTTTCTCCTATGGTTCATTTGTAATAATCATTGTCTTTTTACTTAGATCTTAAGCGTAATTCATGTTTCGTTACATTGTACTTTAGATTTGGCAGACGATCTTAATGATTTGTATATTAATAATTGCAGTACAATAAAATTTATAGCTACTAATATCTACTTTGATGTTTCCATCACGAGGAGGATATGATACAGCTCTGTGTGTCGATAAAACACATGTGTCAAAGAAGAGTAATAACTTCGTGAATTGTAAAATACTTCAAGGAAAACAATAAATATAAACATTTATTAATCTATCTTTATAAAACATTTATTTGTCGTATTTCGGGCATTCGTATAAATTAATGGATTTGTCGTCCGATACAGATACAAGCACGTCGTTCCTTTGAGGACTGTACTTCACGGCCCACACCTGAAATACCGGAATGAATTAAGATGATAAATGAATTAATATTACATGTAGTACCAATAAGTAGTAAATACCTGATCATTATGTTCGCTGAAAGTATGTAGACATTGTCTTTGCGCTAATTCCCAGATTTTAACTGTATGATCAGAGCTACTAGATGCAAATTGTTTTCCACCTGGAGCGAAGGCAACGCCGTGTACCCACGAAGCGTGCCCTGACATAGTTCCAGCTAAATTAGCGTCTTTCCTGTACGATAGAATAATAGAATAATTTCATTTACATCTTACTTCAATAGCGAATTTAATACAAAGTTTATTTGATCGTGAACAAAATAACTTACACGTCGTACAACTTCATATGTCCATCAGCCGATGCGGTAAGAAGCAGCTGAGAGTCCGGTGAAAAACAGAGAGACCTGATAGTCATGGCGTGACCTGAAATACACAAGTTTAATATTTCCGATGAACAGAAATGATCTAAAGAAATTTGTATATATACCTTCCAGTGTGCGTAATACTTTCCCATAAGTAACATCGAATATGTTAATGATTCCATCTACAGCACCACTGGCGATGTATTTACCATCCGGACTCTGAAACAGGTGAAGCAGTGAAACAAAGAATTCTTTAAAGTAGAGCCGATTTAGATTAACATACATAGGCAACGCTGACTGTGAATCTTCCACCTCTGGTATCCAATGTTTGTTCACGTTTACCGCTGTCTGTTCCATACAAATGTATTTTGCCGGAGTGACTGCCAGAAACAATGAACTTGTCGTCTGGAGAGAACACTACCGTCCAGATATCTACAGGACCCACGTCAATACTTGATATTTTCTCTCCAGATTCTAAATCCCATATCTTCAGACTCGAGTCAAGCGAGCTCGATGCGCATTCTGGAAGTATTAAAGAGAATAATGAAATGTAAGTGATTCTACTTCAAAGTAATAGCATTTAAGAGGGTAAACTCGTTTCCAAGACTGCGAGGTGCAGGATGAGCCTTCTCGTTTCTCAATAATGCAAACGATGGGGCTTTTCAGTAGTGAAAAGCACTGTTTTTCTCAAAAGTTCTATTTTTACATTTACGGGGCATAATTTGCATTATACGGAAGCCTAAAGCTGCGACAGCTACATGCTGTCGAATAATGTAAATTAACTGCAGCCTAGAGTGATCTTTCATCTAGCGCGTTTGACTATTGAAAAACCTTTGCGTTATTAAGGAATGAAAAGGCGCATCCGTACCCTTGCAATCCTGGAAACGAGACTGTCCCCTTTACAATTTCAACTAACTACTTACTCGAGCCATCTGAACTTACTGCGACAGATAATACACCGAGGGAATGACCGGTTAGCTTATGTTTCTGTTTCAATTGTGCAGATTTTTCTCTGTATTCCCAAACTTTAACAGTATCATCAACAGACCCAGTTACTATGTATTCCACGATTTCCTCTTCGTTAGACCGCATTGAATCACTAGAACAACCGTACAAGAAATCAGATATTGAGAGATACAAGTATCATATGCATTATTGAAGGTTATGTACCGTGAATCCTCATTGTCCGGTTGAGTTTCCTTTTTCTTCTTCGGACAGCCCCAAGCACAGGTCCAGATACTGTCTTCGTGAGCATTCTCTGTTTTACTAAGCAACGAGTACTAGAACAATTCGAAACGATACTTTGATACTGTCGGGAACAATGGGCAACCTAACCTCTACGCGTCTGGGTAATTCATAAATTTATTCAGATTTCTCACCATTTTAAAAAGCGGCTATGGAGATACACTAAAGTCTTATTAACGGAAGCGTTCACGAGAATAAATTCGCTTTTGCATAGAAAATCTTATCGGCAGCACAAACTATACATGTATGTATGTAAATACAAACTTTTGTTTGTAACACGGAGTAACACCGGGTATTTCCCTTTACTGCGCTGCTGTGCTGTCGCTGTCGCTGTCGGTGAAACAGAAAGACCAAAAAAAAGATGAGAATGCTATTAGCAGATAGCGGAAACTATGCATTTAATTTATGACTTATGACATAAACGAGTAGGTGTAATTTGAAACAGCAATACTATTAAATTTCAATTCATGAAGAACATTTTTATTTTGCTAAATTGTTTATTCAATACTTCATACAATTTATATATTATACAGTTTACTCAATACAATTCAATACCTAGAAATTCCATCTTGTAAATTAATTAAAATATCAAAAAAATGGAGCTTCTTTAGCAAATAGCGATTTAAAACTAACAACTTATTCTTATGAATCCGAGCATTGTTATACAATACCAGAGAGTATATCTCTGACAATACTACATGAATTATAGCGCTGTTAGTTTTTCTTTACATTATTGTGTAGGTGGGGACACAGGTAGTTGTGTAGGTTAGGAATCAGGAAAGACTACATAATAGAGTATATTTAGAGTGGGATGCACACCAATTGTGTTTACAATTTATACGCTGTTGAACATACACTTTATTGATAAACTATTCAAAAATATACAGAATATTTGGTGATTCTAGTGAGAACAGCAGTAATCTAATATTATAGTGTAATTAAATATACAGAGAGTGTATGTTAAGTACACGTCGATATTAACCTAATAGAAATCGTACGAGACTTCCAAAGATTATTTTCAAAAGTTATGTATCACTGAATACACGGTAAAATATGTTGAAATCGCTGAAATTCGGAAGAAAGAGCTACCGTATGTTTCAAGAGACGGTAGTGTCGAGAAGATCATTTTTATCTGAAGCATACCGGTGTACGGAAGCATGGCAAGCACGGCTTCAGACTCCGTTATTGCAGAAGATTAAACCCAGCGATTATTTCATAGAGATAGATCACAGACAGACTACCACTGGTAAAGTCAGCGCGATTGACGTTGATATATTAGCGAATTCGGTACAGGATCAGAATCAGTTGGAAGAAGTATTGACCACGGTTTACAATTTAAGGTTGTCCGAACAAACATCCGATATGTTGGACTCGACTCACCATGCTGTCATTAGGTATTTACTGGATAATGATTTTACGGAAGAGCTCATGACTGTCTTGCACGACAGACTGAACTACGGAATCTTCCCGGATTACATTTGTTATAATATTCTTATGAACACATATTTAAAGAGGAAAGATTATGCCAGTGCTGCGAAAATCGCAGTGCTACCTATGCTACAAGAAGACGATGCCAACCCTATAACTAACTCACTATCCGTTTATTCTTGCCACAAATATTTAAAAAAACCTGACGACTGGGTAAAACCACAGCCGCTGGAAGATACTGGCGAAGAGATTAAAGTTCGCGTACGTTACATTATAAACGAGTACTTCGACGATCATTTTGATCTTACGGATCCACGCGATCTGGTTGGGAAAACTTTAGCTTTCTATGGTAAACTTATGAATAATACATTAGGAAGGACATGTCAATTGAGGGGTTTAATATTATACAAAATGTATGAAGAAGTATCAGATGTAATAGAGCAGTGGCTGAAAGATGTCAAAGATGATATTGTATACGAAGAAGTTTTTGATTTGATACAGAAGGATAATAAAAATGTAGCTGAGGAAGAAATAAAGGATGTAATATTGCAAGTCGACAGATTGAGAGCTCAAAAAATTTGTAAATGCAGCTTGACCGAAGCGATAGAGAATACAGTAAAATCTGCTGTTGATAAACAGGCAGATATAGATATAGCTGAACAATTAAAGGTACATGTCAATATTGCAAAACAAAATAATATTTCTTTGATTACTTAAACACTTTATGATGTTGCAGACTTATATCAATTGGGGAGAGAAAAGGGAACTAATGTTGGAGTTGCAGGTAGAATCGAAGAAACGGCAGACTAGACTGGAAACCGTAGAGAAGATAAAGAAATCGTTGATCGAAAATGAAAGGTTATTGACATTCTTTGACAAAGAAGAGAAGATCGAGTTGAAAATAACAAGATTGATATCGAGAGAGGAAAGTATAATGAATAATCTTCTTCGTAAGCACAATGTGGAGCGTAAATTAAGAAAATTGAAGGAAGAAGAAGTGTACATACCGCCCACGCTTTGAAGCTAGATCGATTAAGAGTCTGATGTTATTACGATCGATGGATAATAGTTTGTAGTTAAAACATTATTTAATAAATTGCGTTGTAAGAAAATTTGTTTTCAAAAGGATAAACATATGGTAAGAGACAATAAAAATATATTACATATTATTTATCTTCTATACTTTGTACATATTCACTTAGAAGAGTTCTTTTTCTTTGTTTAAATGTGTTTTACATAGGTTTATAGGAGGGTTTCTTCTCACGAAGCCGCTTATCCTTAGGAATATGAAAGATAATTGTATAATTAAATTTTATGCTAAAAAATTATTAGGCTCTGTAACAAATAACGTTCCCTTTGAGCGTTAGTATCGGATCAGTGTATGTTCATATACTTGGCCGAATTTTAAGCACATTCAAAATTACGTAACTTCAGACCAAGGTACATATTCAGCGATTAAGTCTCAACAGACTCAGAAGACTGCATTATAGGCAGCTAATATATTCCAGAGACTTCACAGTACTAGAAAATTTAGTCTTTGTTTCCCAAACTGCATTTGTTTGCGAGGAATGTTCTGCAAACGTAATTACATAACTACAGATTTTATAAGAAATTTGATGTTAATTTCTATTTTAAATTGGTCGTATCCTTACCCGATCGTAGTCATCACATGTACCATAGTACCATAAATTATATAACAATCACGATGATTTACTTTGCAGTTGTACAGTCAACGCTGCTGTTTCTTGTTTCATTTGTTTCAGATCAGCAGTTATTCTCTCCAAGTTTGCTCCAACGTTTTTCGTAGATTCGGAATCGATCTACGAAAATCATGTATTTGATTTAGAACGATGCGTGCAAATATTAGATTTTTAATATATATTTGGTGTACATTTACCTGTTCTTCTAAGTCTCTAATTTCTCGTACAGTGGCACCCGTTTCCTCAACTAAATTTACAAGCTCGCTGCAATCGGAATGAAGCGTGGCCAACAATTTGTAAGCTTTCCTCGATGCTTCGTTTGTTCTTGCATCTCGAAATATTAATTCATCGACAACCGTGAACGACCTCTCTACTCTGCCCGTAAGCATGTTAATCTCTTTCTGGATCTCCCGAGTATCAGCTAGAACTTTATTGATGTCGTCCTTTTGTTTCCTAACGTTATTAATTATTTCTAATATTCGTTGGGTGTACGCCGATCTATTCACTTCTTTCTGAAGTTTTTGAACTTCAGCGACCAATTGCGAGTATTGTTGATCTTTGTTGCAGCATTCTTCCTGAAGCTCTCTTTCCTTCTCTTTTAACAATTTAATCTCATCAAGCTTTTTCTGGCTTGCACTCTGTATGTACAGAATTTGAATTTTAGGTATAGAATTCGATTTTCACGCTTGCCTATTAAGATAATACTTACAGCTTTCGTCGAGTGTTTCTCTCTTTCTTGCCTATATTTTTGTATCAATGGTACTCTGTGCTTTTCCCATTGATTGCCTAGACTAAGTAATTTGTTTGTGGTGGTTTCGATCGTCGCTTCCAGTTTTTTAATATTCTCGTCACTGTCTTGTAGCAGATCGTAGATTCGAACTTTGATCTTTTTCTGTTCCTCGTTCATCGTTAATTCTTTCTCCTCGTTCTGATGATTGATCGTTGCTTGCGTTAAGCTAGTATTCAATTTTTTAATCTCATCTTGCAACTCTTCCACGTTGGTTCGAAGACTTTCGCACTCTACTTTGATTTTCTCGACTTCTAGCTCCTGTTTCTTCGCTTTGCTTGCGGTTTCTGGTTTTGGCAATGCAGGTTTCGAACTGTTCGCTTCCTTTACTTGAGATTGCTAGAGATAAAATAAAAATCTGAATGGTGAAGTAAGATATTGTACTTGCCGGTAATGCGTGCTTACAATCATCGATATTATTTAAAAGAAGCTTACTTTAGCGGTTTGCGATGTATCCTTTATCGCGATCCTACTGAGAACAGTAACTTTGCTGGGTGCATTAGCGTCTGTAATCTTTTCACCGTGTACTTTATTCAACCAATTTATTCGATCGAGAATATCCGTTGCTTGAGTATAATGTGCTCTTGCGTTGTAGGATATCAAAGAAGGTAAAAACGATTGTTGATTTTGCACTTGCTTAGGCACAGGTTGCAAATAGTGTATGCAATAGTCTTGATATTCTGTAACATTGAAAGTTTTATCTACGTTGGTCAAGCATTCGAACGTAGCATTAAATCATGCAAACATTATTTGTTACCTTCGTCAGTGTTTATCGTCGGTACCTCTAAATTTACAGATATATAAGGGACACTTGCTCTGCCTTTATTTCTAAATCCCTTCGTGTGACAATAATGTGGCAACCATGGAGCTGAAAGGCCTTGCGATATCGCTGCTGCAATAGACTTCTCCAATAACGCAACATTGCTAATCGGTTCGTTTATAGTCTTGTCATGTTCCTTTGGTAATTTATCAATTAGAAACATAAAAACTCTTCGCAGATCAGCTTCCGAACTATACAGAAATGTCTGGTAACCAATATCACCTTTGTATCCTAAGTCCTGAATTCATGAACTGATATTAATGATAACTAAAAATATCGTTGCTCGAATAATACTGATTTTTGTTCTTCCAAAGCTTACCGAACACGCTTGAGCAAGTGTGGCACCCAATCGAAAACGGGCTGCCATATTCATAGGTAAAACTGTGGACACTCCAAGTCCTGGCCTTATTATGTCTATGCATCTTACTGTTGCTTCTATCACTAACTCTGTAGTGAAACCGCCCAGGTTTGTTATACTGTCCTCTATGTTACTGAAACATAATTTTATTTGAATGATTGGGATAGTAAAAGATGTTCGAAGTACGCAAATGTAGTACATACATTTTTTCAAAATTAGTCGTCTTTTATTAATTGTGATTCTTTTCGTAAACATTATCAAAATTAGCCGGTAAAAATATAGAAGAATGTAACAGTATTGTTTTTATTGTTTCTCGTTCTTTCTATAAAGTATAATGCACCGTGGTATAGAGATTTCGAAGACTCAAAAAAGAAAAGAAAAATGTCACGCTCGACTCGGATAAACATTACCGCCCACTTTTCACCGTAACAAAACGCGGCCGACATCGGGGTGTCAAACAAAGTGAAACACTATGTTGAAAATATGCAGAATGCAACTCACCAGTGTATTTGACGCAACGAATGAATAATTATATTGTCAACCTCCTCCATCATCCGTAAAAATATGAAAATACTAAAATCCTCTACAGTGTAATCGTATTAAATTCGTGTCAACTCACAGTAGCCTAACCTGTCCATGAGTGAACAAATATTTGTGCACTATGCAATTATGCAGATGGCGTAACAGACCATCCCAGTATTGCCAATGTCTGGCACTATGTTTCGGTGAATCGGCTTTATGCAATAATTTTTAGCAAAAATATATAACTGACTTGAATTTATAAAACGTATGTTTTCAATTTCATTCTAGTTTGACGAAGGAATGTGAAAAAAGGACTTTTATTATTCTCTTCGCGATTCCGATCGAAGGCAATTTTTTCAACGAATTGTTTACACATTATTCAGTGAATTGGTCATTCTAGCACATATGTTGTATACAAATATTTGTATGCAAGCTAATTGATGTTTTAAAAATAAAAGAACTAATTCAATCGACACGAGATTAAAAAATCGCAACAGTGATCGTGATTCTACGATCACTGATAAATCAAGTTCAGTGATTTCGCACGCAATCGCTAGTACCGAGTTTGAATTTTCGCGGCGGTGGTGCGCGCGCATCGCCGCTCGCGGCTAATTTCACGTTCTAAAGTAAAGATCAATTATTCGCGGCGAGAGGCCCGCACTCCGCAGAGTCGTGCGTTGCGTTCGGTACGCGTCAACATCAGCTGTTGTTTCGCTGTCGCGTGAAATGACAGTTTCGTGGAGGTTCACGATGTGGAGATCGTTTTCGTGAGGGTGTTTCGTGTAGCGTGCGGGTGAGAGCCATTTCGCATTCGGGAAAGATGAACGGGAGCCTGGGAATAATGCGCGGACCCGAGCAACATCCACAAAGGTTCGCGGATTATTTTGTCATATGTGGACTGGACAAAGATTCGGGCCTGGAGCCAGATAAATATTTCGGTGAGTACCATCCAATTATTTCCATAATCCATTCTCTATGTCTGTCCCCTTTGCCAAGACGAATCTCGGCCGCGAGTGTTCAACCTTCGAACCAGTTCAATCTATCTATACCGCGTACGTTCGACAATCTTTTTTCTACATAGACAGCGTAGTGCTGGTGATGTTGCAATTTTTCGGGATCGCTATGCTTCGCAACGACGCAACGATTACTCTATTTAACCTAATCCGGTGTTTATAACCCTTAGCACCCGAGTGACTCTGAGGCACCACTAAAAATTGATGTGCCATTATTTAAAATATTGTTTACATTATTAGATATGCTGATATGTCTAGTCAATTACTAAACGTTTAGGTGTTGTACGAGGTATTATATCAATTTCGTATCCACCAAATTTTAAAATCGAATTTTTCTTCCTGCCTGAAATATTTCCATTTTATATGATTGTCTCTTAATTTTATCGATAATAATTGCGTTTAGTAATTTATCGCTCGGAAGAAATGTTTAATTTTCGAGTGACAAGAAAATCGTTTTGAATAGCGCACTACAACGCGACCAAAAAATTATTCAAAAAACGCTGCCTATGTATATCTTTCCTTTGATGTAGAAAGTGAATTTCCTGCCACTTAGAACATATGTATACGACCTGCTAAAACAGTTTCTTTTTTGTCAGTCTGCTTGTGCGTCTGTTTCGCCGCTGGTAGGACGTGATTTTCGTTTAATTTACACGTGATGAACACGTGAATTGTAATCGATGACAGTGCTGCTAGAAAATACGGTTTGGTTGACAAACTCGTTGACAGCCTGATCCGCGCGCGCGTTATCGTCACAGCCTCTTCCCGATGCGCGGGATAATAATATTGAATAT
This sequence comes from Lasioglossum figueresi, assembly GCA_028455805.1. Lineage (NCBI taxonomy): Eukaryota > Metazoa > Arthropoda > Insecta > Hymenoptera > Halictidae > Lasioglossum > Lasioglossum figueresi. The sequence continues at coordinate 1,142,275 of CM052189.1, read as the reverse complement.
CGAATATCTGCGCGTCCACGTTTGTAACACCAGAACTGCTTACGCCAATGCATCGTTTCGAAGCTCGACTCGCTCGTATATGCATTCATACGTAAATTGTATACAGTCAACAACGAGTAACATGATGTTTTCGTTCAACAGAAGAAGCTTTTGATATCTGTTGGTAACTGGTTCGCTGATTAGTCTGCGTATTTTTAATTACATAGTTTTTTTAATGTCAGTTCAATCGATATACTCATTCGCTTATTTTTAATCCCCTTTTACCAAGTATGCACCGACATCATAACAAAGCGTTGACGGACGTTGTTCGATGCGACACGGTGTTATCAGATTATTTCACGTAATATTCGTTAGTGTTATGAATGCGGTACTCTTAAATTGATGGAATCATATTTTATTAATGATAGCAGGAATGTCACTCGTTACACAATTTTTAATCTTATCTGTTTCGGTACGCCTTCATTTCGTATGATTCGACCGAGGAATATTTAACCAAATTTTTGGAACAATTTTTATAGGTTTTTCAGTCGTTCGTTTTTTCTCGTTCGGAAGTCACTGTATGTGGTATTTGTGTTCCCACCTGAATTATTATATAGATAACGGTGTAATTAGCAAAGTTGCTTTTCAATTGTTTAGATAAACATTCGCAGCAACGGCATTGAATCTCGGTAAATATTGTGCGCAATTTTTTTATCGGGAATGACTAATAGAACGCAATGCAATAACAATCGATCAGTTTACTATTGTATGCGGAGAGTTAGCTATTGTACTCTGTGACATACATTCGATCATTTCGTTGTCGGCAACAATGTTCTTGTACACATATAAATTTGTACAAAATGTTCCTTTCGAGTTGATGCATCTACATGAGTTACATTATTTTCATTCTATTTCAATTATTGAGAAAATAAATGAATGTCTCTCGCCTCTTCTACCTTCTCGAAACAAAATCGTTCGGTCCACTTTGAAAGAATGTGTATGTATTACATACATAGTAATGCTTATGCGACTCACGGTAAGTGTCCTAATGGGGTCACTCGCCATATTACAGTGTCATTAATATTTTAATGAATATGCGATTGGTGAGTGGGCGGATGTGCCATAGTAGATGGTTGCTTGTAAACCTATGAACCAACTCGAAAGTTCGAACAATGGTGGCGCAGGATGTCTTCCCAGGAAGCCTGCACTTCTCTCGTTCGGTCCATTTTTCCGGGAACCGAGGTCGGATGGATCGTTTTACTATCTTCGCCGGCTGTGCTCCTGGGAAAATTTCGCGAGTAAAAAAAGTTGCACGTGTCGGCCTGATGGTTATACTCGTTTCGTTAAACGGCCACTCGCAAACTCCTGTCGCTTATTTATGTAACATTCCCGTACTTCCTGCGACACTTCTTTCGAATTAACGTTGCGCGGCCATGTTGGTCTTTCCGTCACGTATCATTTATCCTTTCATCGAGAGCGTTTTTCATTCAGGTACCGGCAGCTGCCAGAACCGGAAAATGTCCTCTAAATAATCTAAATTAGGGCTTCGTTTGTCTGAAATCTTTATGGCAGGGGTTCGATGGAGTAAAAAAGGGTCTATAGTATTAAACGGGTTTATTGGGAGTCGATCATAAATTTTTCTGTTTTAAACTTTCATTGAATTTCTAAGGAATGTAATTATTAGACAATAACATCCGTTTTAACGCCTTTAAAACCGATTGAATGAAACAAATCTAATAAACCACTTCTTTTTTGTTATTATGGTTATGATTATGATTATGATGCATGCTGTTTATTATAAAGAAAAAGGTCTGAAACCCCTGGTTTAGGGAAATGCTGTTACTGTTCTAACAAGTTGTTTTGCGAGCCACTAACGGTACAAATTTCCAAAATTCCCATCGAGGCCCATGTAACAGTTTTAATAATAATTTATTGCGCGCGGCTGTTGACGTAGTTTCCCGAGCACGTGTGCCGTACTCAACGATCGTAGAATTCGTAGCGAAACAAGTGTGTCGTAACTCGACACCAGAGTATGTACTTTCATCGGCCACGATCGCCAGTTTTCAGGATTGAGTTACTCCGGCACATCCTAGAGTAAGGACACTTACCCGATGGAAACGATACCGCGGCGTGCTCGAGCGGCTGTGACATTACAAGTCCCTGTTTCCTTTTCCCGGAACATAATATTCTTCGTTTAATCCGGAAAAGTAGCGCATCTCGCAGAAATCGCGTAGAAATTCTTGGCAGTACAGCTCGGTGCATTCCGCGCACCGAACAAAGACTAATTGTGAACAATGGCAACAAGAAGGAGATAATTCCCGCTTTCGTTGAATTGCGACCTTCGACCTCGTTCTTCCACCATGTTTAGTCGTATCGCGTAAAATGAATGCTGTCTGTGGAGCATAGGCAAACTGCATTTACGTACTCCAACTCCGAGCATTTGTTTTGCAAACTGGCTGGCATGCTCTAATTGCTATTTAAATCGGATCAGCTGATTGAATGTTTAACCGTAAACGGGCCCGATTCACCAATCCCGTTGAGTATATTATTATGTATCAAAAAAATTTGTTCCCATCTTTAACAATTGTAGTAAATTGAAAATAAAACATATGGATCTCATTAAATCGTCTGATAATTAAAAAAAAGCGGAAACTCTACGAGCAGGGAATCTTTATAGATAGAACAAAAAATGTCATAAAACTTATTCTAAATGGTAAACAATTGGCTTTCATTTTCCCTTGAGAAAACGAAATGACTCTTCGCGAACGGCCTAATAACTTTATACGAACTATAAAGTAGTCGTAAAGGTATTTTCGAAGAAGTTCACTAACATTTAGCAAAGATTGTTGTCTTTTTGTCCATCGATAGAAATCACCACGAAGGTAATTGATCGATCGATCGGCTGGATAAACGCTCGATTAGGTCTGGCTCTCATGTAACCCAGCATGAGTGAACTTCGTTTCCAAAAGCTCTGCCGATTAATTTCGTGTCTCTGTTTCCGTCCGCCTCTCCTTCCGGGGGTTTCACGGTTGCACTGCTGCATCTGTTGCAGCTGCTCTCTCTTGGCATGATGAAGTATCTTTAGAATCCTCCCTGGTTTCTTTGTCGCGGCCCCGTCTATTCGGAGGACGACCAGAGTTTTCAGAAAAACTGCGGGAAACTGCGACAACCAGTGCGGATAATCCGCCCACATTGTGCTCCTCCTTTTTCCTCTCGCTCATGCTCCTTACACGCTTGATCCTGCGAGAGGGAAATCTTTTCAACGAGATGAAATCACTTTCGACGGCTAGAACTGTTTCTCGGAAATTCTTCGAACTTGCCAGTGAACCGGAGAAACTCGCCTTGGACAATAAAAAATTAGGGTCGTTCGCCATTTTCAACGTCGTTCGTGTTTTCAATCGGATCGAGCAATGGCCTTTGTAGATAATAATATACAGGATTAATACAAACCGTACCAAATTGCATTGAATTTCATATTCTAATTTTTTTTTTAAATTTTCTAGATCGAATTTATTCGAACGTTTCAGCGTGCAAATGCCAATGAAAATAATTAATTAAATTTTGCCGGTGAACGAGCCACTTCTTTCAGGAAAGTTCTATCGAAATCCGGTGTGATGCGCGTCGTCGGAACAGAAGGAATCGCAGGTGAGAAAAAGATGCATTAAAATGCAGCAGGCCCCGATGCACTTTAATACCATCGCAGGGATCTCGAATGGAAACTGTTCGCGCGAACTTTCCAAAAATCCTCCATTTACATGGATCGCTCAACAAAATAGCCGTTTTCTACTCGGCTTTTCGCACTTTTTTTCTTCTTTTCTTTCGCGTTGGACAATGCGGCACGACACGCAACCGAACCAAAGTGAAACATTATCAACGTTTCTGACTCGCCTCCGACGTTTTTTTTTATTAATTACGTTGAGATTCTCTTCGGGTCGTTACGCATTGTTGAGCTCGCAGCGGACGCTAGTGCAACATTCGATAGCAACGATTTTGATTTTCTTGGCTTTCGAAATTCACCAGCGAAAGTTTTCTTCTTGCTGCTCGAATTGATCTGCTTCTTCGGCACGGTGATGCAACTTCCTTTCTTCGAACGGATCGACCTATCGGGGTCATCTGAAGGTCATCGTCTCACGCATGGTCGATTTCGTCTATCTACATGCGCGATAACAAAACCGTATTGCGTCGTTGAAAAAGCAGATCTGAAAGTTGTTGAATTTTTCTGAGAAACTATACAATTATCGATCGCTGTTTTGTATTTGGCACATGTGCGAACGCCATGAGTGTACGATGTGTCCGCAGCTCGCTGTTACTATAGGACACAGGGGGTAAGTAATCGAGGTATTAGTGTCCAATATTTTCGGCGTAATTTGATAATGGATGGAAATTGGCCCACCATGCATAGAACACGCTGGGTCTACATTGATCGAACAAATATGCTGGAAAACTTCGTTATTCCTGCGAGATTCCGATCCAGGGCGTAATAGGGGGGCGTTGGGGATTTTCTTACGGGGTGTTTTTGTTGGAATTTATGTAAGGAACAAAAATAATCTACTATTACTTAGTAGGTTATACTATTGCTTTATTATCGAGAACGCTCGAAAGATACATTGTATCTATGCGGTCCACATCAACGGACCCTCAAGCTTCAAATGTTTCTGAGATCGTCATTCGTTTTTCAGAACGATTCTCATTCGCGTCCTAGTTCTCGTAGAGTAAAAACGTGCCTCTCTACGTGAATTGAAATATATAGATTCGAATAAAATTCAATTAATAGTTTATATAGTGTTCATAGTTTATTTCTATACCCATATTCCAATAGTTTTAAGGGTTGTGGAGAAAATCGAATTCCTTGCCTTCATATTAAACAAGTTGGATGTTTTTCAAAATCATGCAGAGAGACCGTGTTTGTCACTTTATTTGGAAATAAATTTGGGAGTAGAAGAAAATTAGACGATTGGAGGTTGCTTTTACAAATGTTTCTTTCTGCCTCCTTGTGAATGTAGATGACGTCATCGTGTACGGGGTCATTTGTGCGCGAAGGGGGTCCCGGTCACTTAAATGCCCGCTTAAAGGGCGGAAGTGTGGTTACAGAACAAAATCGTGTGATGCTCGTGTGACCAGCACGAGCGACGATCGCCTTATACGAAATGTTTTTATGTATCCGCGAATCTATCTTGATATAGCCGCCTCCAAAGAAAATACAGAATTTTAATGAATTTTTGAAGTTGTGTACGTAACTACCGGCAATTGTGTGTTCCGAACGTGTCCCCATGGTAGGAAATAGTAATTCTATTTTAACACATTCCGAATAGTAAATGAGCATCGGAGTATCTATTTTTAAAAGCACATGGTATAATATTATTATATCTGTACCTCGTTATAGACACTGAGTCATGGCACGGTTGTTATGAATATTCGACTGCTGTTACGAATCCTTGAGTGGTCTTATTTTAAATATCATCGACCCCAATCAATATTAGACTAAACATATACGCGTAATTATGAAAGTTGTCTAAGTCATATATTTCTTGATATTAACACCAAATGAATTTAAATGTAATGATTGAAAGTTGAATGCTAAGAGTTAAATTTGAATCTGAATTTTATTTATAAACTCATTTTTTTCCATTTTCGCTTAGACCAGTTTCATAATTATGGGCAATTTTAACGAATTCGAAGTGTAAAAAGATGCCACGTGGCGCCGAAGCGTGTAAAAATGGCGTCGCCGCACAAAGGGGGATAATAAAGAAAATGGCTACAGTATATTGGCCGAATTTTGCGATGGAGAGGTTAACCGGGGGAATTTAAGATTAATTCAATTCATCGCTGTTCAATGACCCAATTCGATGATCACGATAGGGTGGCGGGTGGCGGGTTGGAGGGATGAATCCACAAAACTAATCATTCGACAAGGATGACCCTGAAATCGAGACGCCCGTTCGTGAAATAGCCCTCGAACGAGAATCGAATCATCGGTTTGTGCTCGCGATGCTTTTCGCCTCTAAAAATAAAGTTCTCTCCTCGCGTGGTAATGCAACCCTTTCGAGCCAGCCGTTTTTCGACCGAAAGGGGCTGCGAATCAAGCCCCTTTCCGACAATTAGTCAATTTTCGCTGGCCGGCGTCGCGCCATCATCGCGGCGATTAACATGATTTTATTTTGCTCGCACTTGAATGCTAATGACATTCCGTAAAAAAACTACGAGCTTTTTATTCTCTCGCTGAAAATTAAGCGAAAATTCCCTGGAAATCATAAATCGAATTATAGTTTGTTTAACTCCTTGCCGTATTTTAACGAGTCGGACTCGCGATGAAGATTTTCACAAAGTCTAACAAATAGTACAAGGTGGTTGTTTTCCTTCGGGGCGAGAGTATAGATTTTTCTCGAGTCGTTGAAAGTTTGGTTTGTTGAATTTCGCCGGTCACTATGATAACGGTGCGCAAAGGTTCGCATGAGTCATTGCGAATCCGAATGCCTCGGACCTACTACGTATTGCATTCAGACAGTGAGTGGCCCTTGCGTTCGTGAAAAATACTCGTTACACGGTGTCTCACGCGTGCAACATGTCCCCGAATCAATACTTTCCGCACTATACGGGCCTATCTACCGTTTAATGCTCCTTTTTCGTTACCCTCCACGAGCCTAATCTTCTCCGAGCGCCTTTTATACCTCGTTTATCCGACCTCTGCGCACGGCATATTTCCACTGTACTGTCCACCGGCTCTCCATAAACTATTCTACAAAACAAACAACAATTCCAACGGGTATAGCAGAAAAAATTAAGAGCATTACTTTTCACAATTTATTAGAGACTTTTTGTTTTTTTTTTATACAAGTTGTAAATGTCGTCGCGGCAACGCGGGTTCGATTGTAACGTTGAGCGCGGATTGTTTAGCACGAGGCAGCCCGGGATTATGTAACAAACGATACTTACTTAAGTGTTACATTTCATGCCCGTTTGACGACACCGGTAGCACCCATCGTTTAACGAACAAATCACCATACAATTTTCTTCGGTCGCTTAAACGCGGTGACGACAGACGAGCATAATGCACGGCGTGCATAGAAAGTTCGCGTCCGAGGCTTTCTCCGTCGACTGAAACTTTATTGACCAGAATCTAAGCCAAGCGATAGCGCAATAATGTGGCACCTCTTCAGCGACGTCGATACTCCTCCATAACTGCCATAGCTTTCGGCAGCATCGAATTGCAGTTATTAGTAGTCGGCGGACTTTCTGCGCTCATAACTAAAATTAGTAGAAGAAGTACTATGAGAGAGAGAGAGAGAATTGTGGCCGTAGGATGCAAGAACCGAAGAGGATTGAAAAAATGATGAAGAAGTGGTTGGAAGAGAACACGCTCGTCACGTAACATCCCCGACCCGACTGTCGATCCAGCCTAAAGGAAATAAAGGTTTTTACGGCGTTGCAACCGCGGCGATAACTGTCATGGCCGATGCAGCCAACCCCCTTGGTAATTTCGGCAGGGAACGATGCCAAAACTGTTCAGACGGACGTGCAATATTTCGACTGGGAACGGAACGCGATCGGAAGACGCATCTCCCTGGGAAAAAAGCCGTCTGGACGCGACGGAAGAATTATGCAGATGTCCCGAGAGATTTCGCAGAAAAATTCTTCAACGTGATTTGTTAACCTGCTTCGCGAGCGGGACAAACCCGCTAATATTTCGCGACTAGGAGAAAGCAATTCGAGGGGCTAATTCGACACTATTTCGGTGGCTCTCGGCGATCGCCAAATTGCATGGCCCATTGGATTATCGTCGTTACTTCGTTCATGGAATTCCGAAGCGGAGATTAGTCCCGTGGAACGGTTGATGGTGGCAATTAAAGTCACCGAGTGGACTTAATCTTCCGCTGGTTCCTTCGATCAATGCGAATATCACCGACACGGCGCGGCGGCTGGCTGATAACTTCTGGCTCGCGTGCGCCCTTGCTAATTCCCGAGACCGAATCAGTCGCGTGATTAGAGACCGGCCAATTTGCGCGACGATTCCGTTGAAACTGCGACGCGCTCAAAGTATCTGTAGAAATTCAAAGAAACATATAAATGTGAAACACCTTGTAGAAGTGGGAAGACTAAGTTTACTTAAACATTGTACGGTTTTCGTTATAACATGTGCGTCATTTCATATGAAAGCGTTTCTACAATTTCGACAACTATGAAATAGAAAACCGGTCGGTCTGACTGTGGCAGGTTTAGCGTTATAATAAATGTGATGCGAGGCGAACGACAGTATCGTGAGTAATGATGTTTGAGGAAGAGTCGCGCAGGATTGGAAAAACGGAGTAAAAGGCCGGGGCACACTTTTCAAATCCAGGGTGCCTACTTTCTGCAACCACTAGAAGTCACTCGGGCTGCAGAGCACTCGTACTACATCAGCTTTACCGTGTTTTTTCTTCTCCCTTTTTTCTTAACCCTTCTCTCCCCACCGCCCTCGAGATAGAGAAGATCATTCAACGTGAAAATTTGTCCAATGAAAAAAGATACCTTCATTAATTTCGCCCGGTTGTTTGAAAGAGTTGTGTGGGAAGGTCAAGTATGAACAAGGGCTTCTTGTCTCTCTCCCGATGGCAAATATTGATACATTTCGTTATGGCAACGCTCACAGGGGACATTATCGAAGTGTTCCGCGTCCGTTGTTTCGCTCTCGACTATGTTGTCTCGCGTTGCGTGGAAATTCAAGAGGCCCTCGCTTTGTCGGTTTTTCGTTTAATTTTCACGAGCCACTCCGAACGTTCGCCAACGATTACAGCGAAGTAATCTAAGAAAAACGCTCGCGTCTTCGGGTGTAAATTAGAGATCGTGGTTTTGTACGCGTATCAACGACATGCGTGTACAAGTGTACACGTGTATTTAAATACATGTGTATTAATCCATCCTTGCTTTAATTCGTATAATTTTTAGAACATTGATATTGGTTTCTGGGAAGCGAGGTATGTATTTTTATTAAAAAAAAGGTATTGAATTTTGAACTTGATTTATTTAGATGTTCTCCCTACTAAGGCTAGGCTGTGACCGAACAGAGTTCGGTAGCTCGTTGATACGTTTAAAGAAAAACGTCCGAAAGGGATCACGTCAGCGGACTATATGAAACGCGGCTCTGTCTTTGATTCGATATCTAAAGACACCGCGAGTTACAATGTAACGGATCCGTAGATATGGGATCTGAAACATTATACATATACACTGGTCCCTGGAACCGTATTCATTTCTGTACATATATCTATAATTGATATCAATTTCACAAATTGCGCGGTTGTTGGTACAACAATAAATTTAAACACCATTCTTCTCTAATACACTAGAGTTTTAGCTGATTGCATTTTTTTTTAAATCGAAGTCGTTTTCATGCTTTTTGTAATTTTTGTAATTTTTATACGCGCATTTTGTACACGTGTATTTAAATATACGTGAAATAGTACACGTGTACACGTGAAAAAGGGATCTCTAGTGTAAATGCACGTATTCCGATCGCAATGAAATTTTCAAAGTGTGTCCGTGTTAAGCAGGATTTCGCAGCGTGTTTCTTGGGTGGCTGTTCGATCATGAACGATTAACCCTGCACAAGGGTGCTCTTGTGTTCACCGTGGACGAGGCAGCTGGAACATCGCCAAGACTTCAACAGTCTCATTCAGGTCGAGCTGCCCGGGGATATGTACCACGTTCAATAACAAGTTGCCGACGTTGCCGTGGAGAGATTCTAATTTTTCCATCCCAGGAAAGGCCAGAAGACGTACGGACATCATCCCCTCGGCCGCCGTTTCGCGTGTGTGTGCTCGCGCTGCTCTGCAACCAGCCGCTACTTCGAGGCTCCAAGATGCACACGAGAGATGCACTTAGGCCAGCGTCCGCGCCAAGAACAATGCGCCCACTATGTTGTGAATACACGTGGCCCTGATGTAACTTCTTCCGAAACTCCGTTTTCTCCTTCCGACGCTGAACAACGCTGGGAAATCGTGACATTTTAATTAGCCTTCCGCGGAGACAATCCTCGTTCTTGCGTCACTGAAAACTAGACTGCATATCTTTATGCATTTATAGCAAAATTGAGCAGACGAAATTAAAAATTCTTGAAAAACTTGACAAATCGAAAATGTCGATAGAGATGATTTCTCCTCTGTTCAAATCGTTGAGAGAAGAAACAACGTTCAATTTAGTTTCTAGTTCTTGCAATCGATGCAGATAATTTTTATTTTGCATGAAGATTCGCAGTCTACTGGTTACATTTTACAAAAATCATGTAGCACACCTCTCGGTTTGGTGCTCGGTAATTGCTATACATATAACTGTCCGGAGAAAACTATGCTCGAGAAATGGAAAATAAGTGCGGTCACGCGTGCGAACACGACTGCCTCAGATTCGACTCGAGTGCTCCCGTTAGTTGGCTAACGGAAAATGAATTATGAAATCACGAGAACCGTATATTTCATGAAATTTCGCTCGCTTACTCGCAGAACGCGATTTTCAATCGAACATTTACGCTCGGATCACGCATCCTTAAGCAGCTTGAAACATTCATGGGAGACATATCCGTTATTCGATCGTGAAGCGAATCAATGGGAAAAAAGACAAAGATCTTATTTTATACTTTAGCTACCTCGATTATTTATTTAAACATCGGTTACCTCGAACCTAACGTAGAGCATTGCTGTTTCTGTTCCAGGAGACTCGTTGCAATGCACACCTCTGGACCGGGCGTACAAGAGCAAAGTGCTAGGACATCATCCGGATTCTGTACCATGGAACCATTTCGACGAACACGCTGTTTGCATGGTATTTACCCGTTTAAAGAGAATACAAACAAGAAAAATCGATGTTTTCAAGGTTCTGGACTGGAAGAGCCTCTTGAGGGGTTAATATAAATGTTATTAAGGCCGAAGAAGTTGTAATAATTACAGCGGAGAAGAGGTTCTCCCTTTGGCAGTGGCTTGTTTGAATCACCGGTTAAAGGTCTAAAGTGAATCGATCGTGAAACAGCGATAGGCCAAGACTTTTAGCATAATTCTCGCGAAGGGAGTCGGGCAAAAGCGAGAGACTCTATGCTACGATCCTCGGGCGATTGTGCGGCATCATCGCGGTCGCACCCTGTGTAACTAGGTCTTGGGGCTTTCTAGCTATCGTCGCGTCGTGCCGTGGAAATAAAAGTAGATACACAGAGGAAGAGAGTAGGATGGTTGCGAGATGAACGGTTGCACAGTGGCGAAACGGGCGCGAGTTGTCCCAGTTGTGTACCATCGCGAAAAAGAAAAAAGAAAAAAGAAAAACGTGAACACCGCGCCGGCAAGCCGAGAAATGAAAAGGCGCGTTCCGCGGAATAATGTACGGGTGTATATCTCATTGGATATTCAATCTTTCAGCTTTGCCTGCCGAGCGGCTTGAGATTTCGTACCCAGAAACACTCCGTGGAGCCGATGTTCCACTCGTTCGTGCTCACCAAGGCGGACGGCCACCGAACCTACGGGTTCAGCCTTGTTTTCTACGAGGAGTGCCGGAACCGAAAAATATGCGCCGCTATGCAAACGCTGCAGGCGATGCATATCACGGAACTGAGTAGCGGCCAAAACGGTACACCGCCAACGTGAGTTTCCCCGATCGACGTTTACCTCCCTTAATCCTGTCAAAAGGTGGGATCCCCTAAGCGCGTCCGGACGCACAAGTTTGCGTTTCTATGATGCGATTTGGTATGTCCTTCCTCCTTTTTTGCTTGAGAAGAAAGTCGAGTTACTGTGGGCGTTCGACGCACACGTTCGCGTGTATACCTTCGTCTTGAGTCCTCCAAATGTTGCGCCAGATGTAGACGCACGCGTTTCGGACTGCTGTTTCTGGTTCTGCTCAAATGTCGATATGTCGTAATCTCTAGTGATATACGAACGTATTTCAAAGGATTTTTCAAAATCTTAAAAATCGTGTTGGTTTTACAGACGTAAAATAAAGTGTCAACACTTTTTCCATTAAATCCGCGTCTAAACGCAGTCGCATGCGTTCACTTCTGATGAAGTATGCCGAATGGAGCACAAAGGCCTCAGACGCGCTTAGGAGATCCCACCTTAACCCCGTGTCGATAATAATCGTCCTCTGAAACTTTCGTTTCGCAGGGTAAGGAAACAAGACGGACACAACACGCGTTCGTTGCCGCGGCACTTCAAGCTATCGGCGCACTCGCCGAGTGCTGCGTTAGGCTACTATGACTCTACCAAAGACAAGTTGCTAGTGACTAAATCGATATCCTTGCTATGCCAGCAGCCTTACCTTCACGCGGCGAAAACGTTCCTCACTAATCTCTACAAGTAAGTAAGCCCTCCCTGGATCCTCATCATAACGTCGCGACGTCATCCCATCGTCGTCGTCGGGTTTCAGAAAATAAAGGATCCTCGCCAGAAGGGTTTTGTCTCCCGGATTTTAAGATTAATCGCAGGGGCTAACTCGACGTATTAAATTTCCTTTTTTTTCAAGTCTCTCGGAGCGCGCCTCTCGGTTTATCTTCCACTACTTACCAGTCTCATAGTCACGTTAATATTATCCAGTAAAAAGTTTGATGACGCTATGAAATTATTTTCTGCTCAGAATTGATTAAGGTTTTACCTTGAGGAATTTCCTTCGGGATTGTTATACAGAAGAACGTCATTAAGCTTCCTTTCGGTATTATAGTTTGCCCGTTAAGAGACTTATAAATAGGCTCCTTGCAGGTAAAGTGTTAACAAGCTAGACCTTGGAGTCGAGCGAAAACTCTGTTTGGGAATAGTGTCTTCAACAAAAACTAGAAATAATTTTTTCTTTTTTCAGATGTGTTCCTAGGCACCCAGGGCCCGGTCTTAGCTTAGAGTCGTACGTGTACAATCTCCTGTACAACGTGCCGGTACCATTGCCGGGGAAGTCGCTCAAGTTCTTCGTCCCGAACGATGAGCCAGCGAAACCGCCGTTGGAGCTGGTGATACATCAACCGACACCGTTGCAGGAGTTACCGATGCTAGATTACCCTTTGAAAGACGTTTTCACGTGGCTCGGAGCAGATTGCGTGATCCAACTGTTCACCTGTGTCCTGTTAGAGAACCAAGTGTTGCTTAGGAGCTCGGATTTCCACAAGCTGATGGTGGTGTCCGAGTGCATCACCGCGCTACTCTTCCCGTTTTCCTGGCAGCACGTCTACGTGCCCATATTGCCCGCAAGTTTGCATCATTTCTTGGACGCGCCGGTGCCGTTCATAATGGGCCTGCACGTGCAGAACGAGGGCGGTGTGCTGAAAATTGCTAGCGAAGTGAGTTCTCAAGCTTTTCAACCAATTCGTTTAATACCTCTGGCCCTGTGTACGTAGGAGTTTAGGCACGTCAATTAGAATTCATTCCATTCTACGCACTATTCACATACCAGTGACTCAATAAATAATGTATACACGCTTTCGTTGCAGGCAAACCTTTGTTATGTAGATATAGATAAACAAAGTACCCAGTTTCCGGAGGAATTACCTGTGTTTCCTCACAAGATACAATTCATTGCCGAGATTAGAGCTCTCTTAAACAAGTACAAAGTACCATACTCAGGAAAGTAAGTCAAACGATGATTACTTCCCTCGTTGAAAACCTATTCGATCAAGATGAAATTGCAAATGTACTTCTAGGACTGACAACATGGTCATCAATCATTACAATGGCGACATCATGACTAGCAGTTTGACGCTTCCTGGTTCTGGGTTTCATCTTCCTCGTAGAAAACACTCGTTACACGATGTCCTCGATTGGGATCGACCCGAATCCACACCGCCGTCTGATACTTTGCAGAGAATAGTCGATATCGTTAAACGAACAGGTAAATATGTTTACTAATTAAATATACTAATTCACGTATATTTAAATACACGTGTATTAACGTATCCGTATTTTAATTCATATTAATCTTTAGGATACAGTTATTCATTTTCGTATATAAAATAGATATAAAAATTAATTTGATAACCACTCCCATTAAGATAAATGTAATCAACCAGCCCTCTAGTTTATTAGAGAATAATCTGATATGTTTTAATGTTCCGACGTAAAAAGTACAATTATATAAATCTCTTTTCATTTTTCCAACAGGAGTGAACGTGGACGACATCGAGTCGATAGAAGACAACGTGAAGGAGAGGGTACTAACGCCGCAGGAGGAGTATCAGGAGACGCTTATGTTTAATAACGCCATTAGGGAGATTTTTTTGAATCGTTTTGTACAGATATTTTCTAGTTACGAACACTTTGTTATCCAACCAAGCCAGGTACGGGCAAGAATTTTACACAGTGTCACATTTAAATCACACTGCCGAGCCTTTCTAATATAATAATTTCTTGCAGGACAAAGACGAATGGTTGAATAATAGGGACAGTATGCACGTTTTTGATAAGGCCACATTTTTATCTGACCAGCCCACGCAGCATTTACCATTCCTGTCTAGATTCTTAGAGACGCAAATGTTCGCGTCTCTGGTAGACAGTAAAGTTATGTCAACGTGGAGCGAGCTTGACTTCAACATACGAGTATTCGATCAAAGAATATCTAATCTGAGGTCGGTGTAATCAAATCTCTTCTTGTAAACGATGTAGAACAGTTTTCCAATTTTATTCTGGTTATCGCAGGAAGAAAGTTGGCGAAGCTATAGTAAGATCAACGCGTTACGAACCCTGCACAAGCATAGAGGAATCGCAGAAGGTGTTGGAGAAGAGATTGATAAATGTCGACTTCGAAACGAATCCGCCCACCGAGATTCTTCCTCACAGGGCAGCGTACTTTCGAAGTTTTCCATTGTTAGACTGTGTTGCGTTGAATAAGGAACCGGCTCAAAGGTATACGTCACACGCAAAAGTACTCTGACATACTATCGAAAACAACATACTAACATTTACTGTCTTGTTTCCTGCTTCACGCATAGCATACTTCGGTAAGAGTTTGTATAACATTGTGCACGTACGCTTTGTGTTGTAATCCGATGTATATTATTATTTCAAAATTCAGGGGCTACGTACACCTTGAAGTTTTGGGGGGAGTATAGTTTAAATGTTCTCAAGACATTTTCGAAAGCTCGTTTGTGTTGCGTACTAAACTTTATTTTTAAGTTTACTAATTTTCCCTTGTTCATAACAGCAGTCGGAGGGGACAGACTCAATGGAAGTATAAAATGAAATCTATGGAAGCAAACGGGAAACCACCTGCACCGCAAGAGACTCAATCACCAAGGCCGCAGACTAAATTCTCAGCAGACATAAGTCCAGCGTTGATAGCACAAGCGAATTGGACTTTCGTTGAAAAATTGCTCAAGGTATCTAGAAAGCAAAGTATTATCCTCTGAAATTTTGTAGAATGTTAAAGATAATTTGATTTCGTTCCAAAGGATTGTAAATCGAAGACAAAGAGGATGTTGGTTGAGAAAATTGGTTCCGAAGCTGTCGCATTGGGTCACGGAGGAGAGTCTTTGTCCGACGTAGAAGAGAATACTCTAGTTGCTAGTCTTTGCGATCTCTTGGAACGTGTTTGGAGCCACGGATTACAGAATAAGCAAGGGAAAAGTGCTCTGTGGTCGCACCTCACCATGTACCAAGAACTGGAAGAGTGTAACGACACGACTAAAACCATAGATCCTAATTTCCTCACTCCTGGTGAGTTGATACGTACCTGTGGACCCTTGTACATGTTATACATATATATATATATACATAATTGTGCTTCATCTTTGAAATCACCAGACCTAATACATTTTATCACATTTGGTAATTCAGCGCTAGCGTGGTGCGTACTACGGAAACGGCTCGAACGTACGTGCCTTATATTATTTCAAATAAAGTGTTCAAAGTAGAGATTAGTTTCTCATACGTAGATACTCTGCACTGTATTAGTTGTAAGTGACCCATTATTGATAAACAATTTATCACTCTTTATATAAATACATGTTTTCCGCTGAAGCTGCACAACATTGGCTGAAATACTCTAATACAGAGATTTGTTTATTCGATTAGGAATTTGAAATTCTATTTCTTATTTTAAATATTTTCTTTTCGCTGAATATAATTTACCTTCTATCTTGTATTATTTCGTTCTCTGTTTACAGTGATGCAAATTTAAACATACTTTGCAATTTAGAAATTTTCATCGCTGCATTAAACACAGAACAACGTTTCTCTTTCAGTTAATTTTTATTTGTTTCATTTCCTGTGTTGCACATAGACAAGAAACCTTCGCATAAATTTTTCGGATTACCGGACCGTTTAATTTCATCGTTTAAGAGCAAAAATATTTTTGAGATCGCTTCTTGTGTCAAGGAGAACTTCAATGGTAAGCCCTAGATTGTCGGCTTGCCACGAAAGGCGTTGTTTGGTTAGCTTGACATTTAACAATACTTTTGCAATGCCTTTGACATCGTGATTGTCAGTAAGCTGCATGAAAGCATTCTTCTTATTGATGTTCAAATCAAATTATTATTAATTCTAGTACTACTGTTTCTCATTTTTTATCCTAAAGCGTGTTAGTATCATAAAAATTTATGTAAACAACACTGTCCAACATATTTCGCTGAGGGATTTAAAAAGATTTGCATACTAGAAATCTGTAAAAATCACCTATTGTATACCGGAACACAGAAAAGAAATAAAAATCTGAGGGACAGTGTAATCAGCATGAGATTCTCTGGAAGAGATGGAAATGAGAAAGTGCATTCCGTTGTTGTTGTTGTTGTTGTTGTCGTCCAAAGCATGAAACATCGTTTGCATGGATTGACGAAAATATTTTTCAGGCGATGTGAACAAGAGTGATTATTTTCCACGTTTATCGATCAATCATTATCTAATCGAGTTTCTCTATTGTTGAACGATAATAGATTTGTCGAATCTGGCATTGGAAACGGACGTCTCGCCAACGCGAGGGTCGGACAAACATAAGTCCCCTGGGGATAGAAAGATCGGTTCAGAGCACCTGAGACCTTTACCCGACTCTTTGCTCTTTGATATCAGAAATGTTCAAGCGATGACAGACATCAAGACGCACATTGGATACGCTAGAGCGTGGGTTCGATTAGCGTTGGAGAAGAAGCTGCTCTCTCGACATTTGAAGACGTTGTTATCCAACATCACGTTGCTAAGGTAGGTACTAGCCAATTCTAATTCTTGGTAGAATTACACAACATACATGTGTTCAAATGTACAATGATGAGGGTTGAGAATCACCAATTTATTTAAAACTCAACAGTACAAACACTTCGCGTTATTACTTTTCCAGAAACCAATACAAGCGTTCAGCGTTCCTGCGTTGCGAAGAGGAAAAGGAACAATTCCTGTATCATCTCCTGACGTTGAATGCGGTCGACTATTTCTGCTTCACCAACAACTATCCAACTACCAAATTGCCATATAGGGTTGTTATATTTCCTAGTCGTAAAGCGAGTGCAGCTACCACTTCCGCAAATAGCTGGATCGCTATTTCGGGCAGTCTCTGCGAAACGAATCCGGTCCCTATACCCAAGGGAGCACTAGAATTTGTATTTCACGTATGCATCTGCTTCTTCTCTGACGTATCAAGTAGTTCCACGAGCAAAATGCATTTTCCTTTTGTATTGCATTGAAAAGTATGTTGATTGATCGAACGTATTCCAGCATAAAAATCTGGGCGTGCTATCGACGCTACGCATAGGCCACGACAATACCGGTCTCTCCCCTAAATGGATGGTAGAACACGTTGTGGTGAGGAACGAGGTCACAGGACATACGTTCAAGTTTCCTTGCGGTAGATGGCTTGGCAGAGGCATCGACGACGGCTCTACCGAGAGATTATTGGTAGGTGCTTTGGTACCGCACAGTATCGACAGCGAGGAATTAGTTGAATCATGTTCAACACCACCGAGATGTAGGTCGCCTAGTATTCCCAGGCGACCGATATTATCTCAAGTTGAGTTGCAGCATATGTTAGGTAAACGATTACAAACCAAATGTTT
The DNA here is from genome assembly GCA_028455805.1 of Lasioglossum figueresi. Taxonomy (NCBI): domain Eukaryota; kingdom Metazoa; phylum Arthropoda; class Insecta; order Hymenoptera; family Halictidae; genus Lasioglossum; species Lasioglossum figueresi. The sequence goes on along the minus strand of CM052189.1, from coordinate 1,124,331 downwards.
TTTTACACTTTACACCCAGAAATCACAGTTTTGCTTCTTTTTGCAGGAGAAGCTGTGAATGCGATCGTTAAATTCCACTTTAGAAGAGAGTGCCAAGATGGCTCCCTGACAGCCTTGCTCTGCGGTGAAGGCGGTCTTGTCCCATCGTTAGAACAAATATTTTTATTCGGTTTTAAAAACCAGAGGATATTCGGTAGAAACTTTTACGTCTGGGACTACCTTTGTAAGTTGGGTTTCTCCTTTCTAGCATTTATGGTTGGCCAACGGTTGGGAGTTAGTTATAGTTATATATGCAACTGATCTACGTTAACAATGATCTTTCTTTAGTGCGCATAAAGGAGAATTTTGAGATTTCATTATTGGAGGAGATGGACGAATATTCGCAACGGTTGAATAGAGATAGGCGAGGAGCGCGCGTAGAGAGTAACCAAAGGTTTACAACATTGAGATGTTACTGTCACTTGATCGATCAGATTAACATGTTCAGTCAGACCCTAGGCAAAGACGGGAAGTTTCAACTGTTTATCTGTTTGGCAGCGAGGTAAATTGCAATCTTGAGAATGAAACATTTCTTCCGATCTGAAATAATTCCATTCTATATGATTTTTGAAATTGTATGGAAAGGGTTATATAATGAGTATAAATTTGTAGAGAGCAGCTTCTTCACGCGATGCTGCGGCCAATGAGCGAAGCGCGTTCCACCGCGGACATGTACGAGGAGAGCTCGTTTCTGCGGAATCGTACGTTATTAAATTTTCTCATTCATATTCTCGAGCCACTGTGCGAGTTCCATATTGTCCTTGAGAAGAGTCTGACTCACGGGATTTCTAGTATATGTTAACTTGCAAGAGAACATTCCGCTTGATCAGGGGTAAGGTATATATATATTCAGACAATGTCTAACAATCATAACACGAACGATCGAATCTCTCTAAACAATATGTTTCTAGCAGGATGTGTTTTCTTCGAAGCAGCACAATTTTACAAATTCTAAATGATATGAAAGGCGATGGAAGAACGAGAGTTATATTGAAGAAATGGGGAAGTTTCTAAACCTATTATTAAGGAACTAAAGAGGAATTTAATAACACAAATGAAGACTGTTGCGGAACTGTAAAATAGTCGTTTTTAGATGACAAATCATTTGACGAGAAGTTAATAACGTGAGTGACAATGAAAACGAATAGATAATGAATTCATAGATCTTGCTCTGTTTCCGAAAAAAAATAAGAAAATGATGACATTAATATATAATTAGGACGAGAGTCCGCAGCGAAGAATGAATTTAATTCGGCCCATCTTGCCGTAGGTATTCGTACGAAGCAAAATAGAGTTGAAACCGATGAATCGTGTACCAAAGATGTGATCCTATTAGTTATTAATATTAGTATTATCGATATCGTCATTATTATTAAGTCTTTAGATTTTTTTTACAGTGTTTTAGTAAGCAGACATTTAAGAAAAGACCGCAAACAACGTATACATCGCAATTCTGAAAAATGAATGAGAAACAAAATTATGGTTTTCACGCGTTCTATGTCTCGTTGATTGTTTTACTTGAACGAGTCAGACGAAAATATAGGATCTCCTTCCTAAAGATATAGTACTAGAGAAGTTTCATGCAATTACGATAACGTTCTCGAATTTCTATACGTTGTTTACTCACACATGTACGAACAAATGCTTACAATGTTGCGTGATATACTCCTTTTTATGAAACTGTATATAAATAGTCCGGAGATTTTTATTTTTGTTAGTCGGAAACGTATTTAATCTTGTCTTTTTAAGTTTTTAAGCGTATAACTAGAATCAGAGAGTAGCAACCGGTTTCTTGTAGCCTCTCCCTTCGACTCAGTCATTTCCTGCATTTAATACTTTCTCTTGTTCGCGAGATTGGATGATCGACCGGTGTTTTATAGTTCGTAAAAAAAAGCAAAACAAGAAACCAAAAAACGATGTGCGACGCGTCACGAGAAACATTCGAATGCGTTTTACAAAAATGGACCAAATAACGTTAATCGTTTATTACAACTTCTTGAAGCGCGGTCGTTCGTTTTTAACGTGCAGGGGTACATGGTCCCAAATGTCCTTCGAAGTTTTAAGGTACTCGATCTGTACTGCGGATCTTTATGAGTTTATAGTTTAGAAACATTTTCAAAAAAGGCTGGAGCATCGAATTCGACAGAGTTTAGTACGATTTTTATTTATTTTGGACCGAAAAATGTTATTACTAGACTGCAGATATTTATGCAAAATAAAAATTTCTTACCTGAATTGCAACAAACTGGAGTGAAATAGAAATTCTTTCCTATTATGTTTAGTAGGTTGAGAATAATATAATAGTATGTTTAAATTTTTCTAATATTTTTGCTATTTTAAATTGCACCTACTCATTTTTGTTATAAATTCATAAAATCCGCAGTCTAGTTATTACCAATGAAAATAGGATTTTTCTTTAGTACCGCTTTCTTAAGATTTGTGTACAAAAATTAAGAATTGCATAAACATCCGCAGTCTAGTTATCAGAGTACAATTTCACGTTCAATGAACCGTCTCGTAGGTAGGAATCATTCTGTCGTCGTATTGTTAACTCTTGTATTATTGCTCGTCCCTCTTATGGTCCAGTGTGATGGGAATTTCGAGTTTCAACCAAAAACAGAATTTTTCTTCCGGTCTGAAATATTTGCATTTTACATGATTTCCTTAATTTGATCGATATAAAACTGATGTAATACCTCGTACAATACCATTAGTAGTTTATTGAAGTATTACATATGTTCAGTAATTTATTGAATATAAATTTAACGATGCAACTTTTTTTTGAATTTCCTTTCACACAGGGCCAACGTGTATATTCATTGTATTCGTGTCGCTAACAAATACTCTTCGGCGAGTCGCATAATTTCTGAACGTAAAAGTTAAGTCATCATTTCTGTTAACGCATTGCTTGTCGAGTAGAAGCGTTTTCCGGTTTCTTCTGTCGATATAGCGTATCACACATAAGTTCTAGTACTTGTAGACGGTGCACGTATATGCACGCGTAAGGATTTACTAACTTCTACAAGAGTGTTTTATATTCGGAGCTAACTTGAATTCTCTCTGACAACTGGTAAATGAAAAGCAAATGATGATGAGCAGAGGAAAAGAAATGTAAATTCGTTTTAGTTTACATTCAGGATGCGGTAGTTGAAGGATTACGCTGCTACACAATGAGGTAGCAAAAGTAATAATACTCATGTAATGATCTGGTTGAGTTCCTTTTCCTAACTTTTAGAAGTAGACGATAAAATTTCGTTTTCTTTCAACGGAATAAATGTTTAATCGTTGTAATGGCAATCGACTCTTCGACTGAAAGGAAACAATGCGGAAAATGTTATGTTATATGATTGTGAAACGTGTACTGTGATGTTTTTTAATCGAAAAGTCGTGGATTGCGTTTGACTACTTTGTTTTACACGCGTGCAACGTGCTGTCGTGTCAATGTTGTCGCGTTATCCATTTCTTTTTTGTTGTTTTATGCAACCGGACGAAATAACTGTTTATTATTTCGCTTTACAACTTCCACAATAAGAAAATTAGTTTATTTGTGGATGAATAAATAGTAGAGGCTATAAATTATAGTCGTTGTGTCTTATTGATATTTAAGAGCGATTAACAAACAAGATTAATATAGGAAATTGAAAGGAAAACATTACAGTTGAATCATGTTCAACATCTCTGTATGACATCCACGTGCATTGGTTTGTAATACTCAATTTGTAATAACTTTATTTATAGATTCCAAGTTTTCAAAACAGTAACTATAATATTTGATCATCTCTATATGTTCGATCATTCCTCATTTTGAAAAACAACCGTTACTCTATGTAATTTGTATATAAGTGAGAAATTACAAAGCTTGATGTACCGTATAGAATCTTTTACAAAACGACCGTCATATAACAGAATTGTATATATACAAATGGCAAAACAAGATACAACATTGTACAGTAGAATAAAAGTTTAAAAACAGAATTTTGAAATGTGTTTTTATTAACCTATTACCCCTCCAAAGTTTCATAGAGAAAAATTCGATTTCCGAGGTTTGGATATATAGCAATAGGCGAATCGTTCTCTCTCTCTACAAATTGCATAAGTCTGTTCTTGTCGGATACAAAATGTAGCAAAAAAGGAGGTGTCACGAGCGATACTTCTACAAAACCTCTCGAAACATGGCCACGAAAAATTGTTGATATCTAATAGACGACATGCAGCTCCGCTTAAAATTGTTATAGAATTGTTGCTAAAGGTACAGTTAAAAGTAGCAAAATTTTTTATTTACTTGACACCTGTCAAAATTTGTCAGGTTACATAGTTAAGAACAAGGGTTTGGATAATTATTTATAACTCTTTCATTCAGAACAAAATCAAAAATTACATGTAAAAGTTGGTGAAAATTCTATGTTATTCAATTGCAAATCTTCACAAATTAACTCTGGTTAATTAGTTATTAACAATTGTTGCGCAGGCTGATTGTTTTCGAAGTTCCCATAATGCGTAAGACAAGGAGGGTCGAAGTGTGCGACAACGACAGACATACAAAACATATCACTTTTCCGAAATTTGTTAATAACTAACAATTTAGACATCAAACCTGCATAAAACTGAAATGGAAATGTAGCCAAGGCTTCATTTTACATTCTTCAATCTTAAAAGTTCACCAATGAAGTCTTTAAAGTTAGTAAATTAATTAAGAAAATGTTACTTGTCAAACTATTTGAGGTTATTCACGAACTAGGGTAGGAATAATTGTTAATAACTATTAATGTAGACAAATAATTCAACTGAAAACTATTCGCGAACGTTGCTGATCGTTCACTCTATATTTCCTGATTGCAAATATCCCTGAATCATTATTAATAAGCGAGTTATTAAAAAACTACGCAGCTGATTGTGAGTGAGAAATCGCCGTCCATCCTTCTCTCCTTGTCGGATACCAACTCGGTGATGGTATATTTTAGGTGCAAGATTTCACACGCATGCGTCGCCAAAACGGTAACGTATCTATGATGAGGTAGCAAAGCCCTGAGGCAGTTATATTGGCGAGAATGTACCGGAACAATCTGTTCCGGACAAAAAGACTCCAGGACGTGTCCTACGAGTTACAAAATATACACAAATACACGTGTTATTCATTCATTTTTCAGAATCAAATTATACCAATTTTTTTAAATTCTGCGGGGTGCTCAAGGTACCCCATTTTATCGAGAATCTTATTTTACCGAGGCTGAAATCATCGCGCATGCGCATGAAATCTTGTATCTAATACCATTACTGTACCAACTCGCTCTCATGTTCGTCTAATACTCCCCTGGTATATGGATTCGAAATGTAGCAGAACAGGAGGTGGTACGAACGAGACCTCTCTCTCTGTCACACATACACTATCTCTGACTTTGTCTTCCGCATTGGTAGGATAGGTCGAATTAGTTCACAAACCCGCCACCGTCGCGCTGCCGTCGCCGCGGTCTGACTTTTATTTATTAATTTTTTAGGAATATTCTAAGATAGATCAGCACATTTCAAAAATTGCAGATGGGTACTTTGAACTTTTGCGCAGATCCACATATTTTTCGGATGGAATTAACAATAAATTAATTAGTTAACGATTCACTAAAGTCTCGTCAGTTGTAATGACCGCGTACACAGATTTAGCTCGTGTATTTCACCGCTAGGTGGTTATAATGCACATGGAGAGAATATTTAAAAAAACAACAATAACTAGCCATAATTTTGGAATTTATAAGACAGATTAGATGCATGCATCATCATGATACTTTCAGATCAAAAACATTAATTATAAATGGCTAATCGGCAAGATAATACATGTTCTATAAAAATATTAATTTGTTTCGTTATTCTAGTTTAGCTTTTGGAACAGAGTACGTGCGAAGGGTTCAATAAACAAACAATTAACTATGCATAATTTTTTTATTGTATACTATCTACATTTTTAATGACTATTCTTATGGTACAATAAATGTTTATATTATTATCCCACAATGTTCTTCTGACCTCTCTCTTCTTCTCTGATTATATATATTCTGCGAAACACATAAATAATAAATTAGTTTGACATAAATTAAGATAAAAATTGTTATATAAAGATATAAAGAGATTTTCTATAAGATCTCCAGTCTACCCTATAAATTGTCTCTGGTCGAATCATAGTGATGGGCGCGTGGTAGATATACAAAACTCAATGTGAACACAAATCGTTTACAAATATATCCTAGAGGGCATAAGATAATATTGAATCGCCGACGAGATTCGGTGACCGAATTCTTCGAGTAACACGATCTCTTGTAAGGCTGTATCTGATATCTGATCGGTGATATGGTACAGACACTGTCGTAGTCGAATACGATGAAACAAAATATTAACGATTAAATAAAATTGATACCTAACTAGCTGAAAATGCCTCCGAAACCAAAGCCGGCATGTTGATTTTCCTCTTTAATTATTTTTTAAGAAATACACGCTTGCTTTCTAAATCCTAACCTCCAAAATATTGAACAATTTTGTTTATCATTTTCAGGGCAGTAAAAAATCATCCACGGCTAAGAAAAGTACTGGCCCCCCAAAAACAACAAATTCCGCAAGTAGTTCTGGAAATAAAAATGCGGAAACCGCGAGTGGTTTAACGCAAGAAGCTGAGGATCAATTCGAGCTTGAATTATGTTGGTGCATTCAACAATTAGAGACTTGCCTGAATTCTGGCAAGCTTTCTGACAAGCAGACGCAAGATATGACTAGAAGTTTAAACGTTTTAAAAAGCAACATGGCGCCATTGGTAAAAAAGAGACAAGCAATGAGAAACGCTCTAGGAAATTACAGAGAAAAAATGGCTTTAGAGGAGCAGAAACATAGGAAAACAGCGTGTTCGATAAACTTTGTATCTACAGGAAAACAAAAAGAAAAATATGTGTTTGTTAAAAAAGCAGCTTGTAAATCGACAAAAGAGAAACAGGATTTGGATAGCGATAATGTGTCTGGAAAGACAAACGACGAGTCTGTTAATAATGTTGAGACTGCGTTTAGATTTAATTTTACAATTAAGGAGTAAATTTCATTGTTTAACCTTTATACTGTATTTTATTATCTAAAAATAAATATTCTACTTTATTCTAAACGGATTAGAATAATGTTCCTGTACAAAGTTTTCTGTAGTAAATTAATTATAATTAAATATGAGAAGCTTACGTGTTGCTATTGGTATTCGTTTAAATAAGAAAACATTAAACTTGTTGACAAGATGGTCCTGTGGCGCAACGGATAACGCGTCTGACTACGGATCAGAAGATTCCAGGTTCGAATCCTGGCAGGATCGGATTATTTTTTTCACATTTTTTAATTGCAATATTAACTGGAGATGCTGACAATTATCCACCGTCATCCATTGATGTGATAAAATTGTAGGAAAAATTTATTTATAAGTGTTGAAAAAAATAGTAATTGTTAGGGGTGTGCGAGAGTCTGATGGTCGCGACGAGTCAGGTTCCCGAAAATTTGAGATACCCGGAGGAATCGGATTTCCCGAAAAAACTTTGAGATTCGCAAAGGAATCGGGTTTCTCGAAAATTTCGAGATTTCCGATATTTCAGGTTCTCGCACACTCTTGGTAATTGTTTGATTCGAAGAGTTTCACCGTAAGGGGGATTCGGGTACGAATCTCAATAAGAATCCGGTTATGTAAATAAATATTATGTTATGATATATTTAACAACCAGTAGTAACAAAGGTATTTCGTCTCTCTTACGTACTTATAGCAACAGAACAGCACTCTTTATCGTATGGTACAAGCTAGAATCCGTATATAACTATATGTATATATGTATAATACATACACGTAGAATGTCTCAAAAGTCTATCGCAACATTTCATTAATCCGTCGATGAGGAGATGCGATTGAAAAGCAAGATCTTTCGACGACGTAGTACGAATGCGTTTATAAAGGAAAGAATATACATATTCTCGTGTTGCTTATTGATCGTCGTTGGATTGAAATGAAATGTGTGTACCTTGTGGAACCACGATGATATGGGGTATCAAATATACGAATTACGGAAAAGAATGCAATTAGACTCTCACGACTTCTCGTACAAATATACGTATTCTCCAAGGAATCGCTCGGCCGTTCGTTCCTCGCCATTCTTAAATAACGTAACAGTTGATATACATATGTAATCTAGAAAAAGAGAAATCAGTTCCTCCGCGGACCGGGCCCACTGACTCTCTCTCTCTCTCTCTCTCTCTCAACTCATTAAGACTCGGTTAATGTGTGTGTGACTTCGTTACGATCCTAAATAGAAATATCCTCTTATTAAAGAAATATGTTTGTTTTTTTTTGTTGTTGTTTATCTAGTATAGTCTTATATTAAATATATAATTCTTTTATATCTGTTCATTTCTCTCATTTAAATAGTTCTTTGTTTCTTCATCATCATCATCATATCATTTATCTTTCTCTCTCTTTTTTTAGTTTCTTTTTATTTTTATTCTCTTTCACACTCGATCGCTCTCACTCTCTCTCTCTCGTACGTGATCACTATTTACGCCCGAATAAATCACGACACAGTTTCTTTTTCCTACGCTCTCGACAAAGGTAAGCGCGAGTTTAATTTTTGGTCTTTGCAGAGCAATTTCTATTTTATCGTTTTGTTTTGTTTTGTTTGTTTGTTTATATATCGCTTCGGTCGTCTTTGGTAGAAGCACGCGTCACTCCGTGGATCGCCTATTCTTCTCGTGTTCTGCTCGTTTAGAGAATTTTTTTCGAGAATCCTCGATCGTGTCTCTCTGTTCCCTGAGTCGGTGTACAACCATTTCAGTCTTCGCCATTTCCGTCGCAAAACACGTTCTCCATTTTCCGAACATCTCCTTTTCTCGCGGACTCTTTAAAACGCGCGAAAATAATTAACAAACCTTGCTAGCTTCCCTCGTTTAACCCTTCGCAGTCAAAGACGAGTTCCAGACGCCTCTAAAAATAACGATATCAATAAATTATAAAAAAAATTTCAACAAACTATATAACCAAACACGTCCAATTTTTATCTTTTCAATATAAAACAAACGTTCTAGATCGGCCGAAGATTCTGGCGCCTGGGGTCAAAACAGCTTCGAGTGCACAGGATTAAGTCTTTTTTTTATCACAACTTTGTTTAGAATACAATATTAACAAAACAAACAGAAACAATAAGAACAGCCAGCGGTTCTAGTTCTATGTTTAAAAACCTATCGGAAATGTGAAAAGAATTTTTCCCGTAGCTCGCTTAGTTTCCAAGGTAGTGAGAATTCAAGGTGAAGAGCGTTCGAAGCCACGTCCACGGAGCAGGCCACGCCTTCCGGATCTTAAAACTCAATTTTTTCAGAAATGGAGCCTCGTATGCGAAATTGTTATTCCACATTTTCGATTTGTTTTTGTAGAACGATCTCTACGGGTTAGAATAAATTCACGAGTCACTGTACAATCAACCAATCGTTCAACGAAGCTCCAAACGTAACGGACTACCACCACCATTTAAAGAAGTAGCTCTCTATTTCTCTCGCGTTCTATCTCTCTCTCTCTCTCTCGCTCTCTCATACAACGATACAACGGTTTCAACTCCTCGCCGATGATCGATACGCGAGACGGAAATCGGAATTTCGAACCGCTTCCACGAGATAGCAATTTTGGACTAGAGTAGGCGTGTTCGTCGACGTATTTCGGGGCTCGAGGGGCAGCGAGGGGTTGGAACGTCACTCTAAAAACATCTACGAAAATAAATCTCACCGCGGATTCTCCACATTCCAAAACCTCTTTCTTTCTCTTTTTCTCTCATTCTAAAAAGTGCAACTATCTCTCCTTCTCGTTCTTCAATAACAATTCGATGCTCCATCGATTAAATCGCTCTCTATAATGTTCTCGCTCGATCGAAAGAATTGTCGGGACGAACCGAATCCGATATTCGAGGCCGCTCAATTAATTATAGTTTATAACAGAACACAATTAATTGAAGTTTAAACGATCTTCAAACTGTGTTAACCCTTTGCACTCGAGCTACTTTAACACGAAAATTAAACATTTCTTCCGACCTTGAATAATTCTATTATAAGCGATTTTTTTCTTTGTATGAATATAAAATTGATATAATACTTAAATGTTTAGTAATTGATTTTCACGACCTCGAACAATTGACTCCGTGCATCTCGATCGGTGAATGTAAGAAAGGAATTTCGAGAAACACGTATAATACTCGATGACCTCTTCGACCCTAATCTCTAACATCCTATATAATGTACACATGTATGTCTTGTGTGTCGTCCGTGTACAAGTACATAAATCTATGCAAGTGTGTGTGTGTATATATATACTTTTATATATATAATATTTTTATAAAGATTCAGGACTAAAAATCAATGTATAAGAATAGCATTGTCGATATATGCTCGTGAACAGAAAAGGCGGGTATCATTCACTTATTTTCTCTCTTTCGTTCTTTGACACACATACAGTGACTCCCATTAACATTCGGACACTCTAAAAAAAAAAAAGATAACTTTTTTAATATTTAACTTTCTTGTGAAGTTAGAGCATTCGGTTTACTACATGTTGTGAAAAGAAAATATTTATAACTTTTTTATGTGGGTCTATATTGAAAATTTAAAAACTACGTTTTGCAAATCTTTGTCAATTATATGCACTGTGAAAGTTTCATGGAAATCGGTTGATGCGGGAAAAAATGACAGACATTGAAAGCTGAAAATCGCGAAAAACTGCAACTCCTGACAGTTTTTAAATGTTTGCAATTCCTTGCAACGTCGATCAATTTTGATGAAATTTTCAGAATATGTTTGATCGAGTTTTCTAAATTTTTCATACAATATAATTTTTGTAAATATACAGTAAATCTACAGTATAAAGGGATTCGTTTGTATTTATCGTAGACGGGACACTATTTTATGAGCTTCAAAGGCCGAGCCGAACGTAGAGAAGGACTGCGACTCTCCGCGTCTCTTTCTTTCCCATACGCTGTCCTTCCTTGCGCCCGAAACGTTCATCGTCAATTAAAACACTAAAAACAGTTGAAATTATGTCGTGTTTGGTCTTACTTTAATCCGAAAAATGCCACAAATATAATGGTGAAAGTTTTATAAAAAAAATAAGTAATAATAAAAAAGATTTTATATTGCTATTACATTGTAGGACGCACGGGCCTTTGAACTCTGCCGACGACTGCGACTCTCCGAGTCGCATTAGTAGTGGTTCACACCGATATTCCCGAGCCGAGATCAGATTACTACAGTGGAGGGGATATTTTTTTGCGTTTATAGAGGATTTACTGTAATACTTTTAGTATTTTCTCTGGAATTCCTACAACTTGTAATTTTTTTCAAAAATCTTTGTCGCTTTGTGTAGCAAACTAATTATTCTAACTTCTCCAAAAGATTCAAAGTGTACGATCCAAAGTGTAAAAAAATTATCGTCTTTTCAACAGTGTTAGAATACTAGTGGGAATCACTGTAGAACAGACACTTCTTTTAGTCGAGTATGTATACGCCTATTTCGTTAAATAAATAAGTTATCCTCGCCGTTCACGAACCGTTCGAGGTGGGGGCGTGTACATATTTTCACGCCCACGAAATTGTTTTTTCTTCCACTCGCTCTCGTTTGCGAGCTTCCGGAGGCACATTTTGCTAATTTTTCTCGGGGAGTTTTCGTGAGCAGTCCTCGCTCGGAACGACGTCACGCGTTTTATCGGCTCTTATTCTCCGCGTCTCTCTTCCTCTTTCGATCTTATTCCTCTGTTCGCGTGTTGCCAACAAGATGGTCCGAGAACGTTCTCGTAACCGACAGGACGATCCTGAACGAAAGTTTATCACTTTCGATTGAAGAGTTTCCGAAGACCGCCATTTTGAAACTTAGTAAGTAGAAGCAGCGTGCGATGGACAGACACAGGCGTCGGGTTCTGCTCGATGACACGCGCTCTTGAGGAATATTCACGGCCGATTGCCTCGGGAATCATTTCATTCTTTTTACAGCGATCTACTTTCGCCGACGATCGTCCAATTTACGGTACCATAGAGTAGATGACTTCAGAGGTTGCAACAAGAAGTTATTAGTTATTTAGGTGGAGGAGCAACAAGAATGTTGTGGCTTCTGTTAGGTCTGGAGTAAGTGATTCCCTTTGAATTCGAATGGCGATTTTTATGCGCCAGTCAAAATGATCGTAGCATTATTTAAAACAGTTTCAGAAAGTTCCACCGTTGTATCGGTAAACAGGTTCAATTTTAAAAATGGTGGACTTAGTCTTAATTAGATTTAGAAAACAGATAATTTTATGGAGGATAGCTTGCAAGTAAAGAAGGGCTGAGCAATAAAAAATTAGAAATATAAATGAAAAGATAAATAAAGTGATAAATGAAGAATTCTTGTTTCACGCTTTTGGACTCATTCTCCAAAGTCATCTACCCAGTTTGCCAGGTTCTAACAGCTAATAATGAACCACCCTGTGTGTTACGGAACGATAGGGAACAGGGGGCTGAGTAGAAGGCGATTTTGGGCATCGGGAACCACGCCCAGGGAAAACGATGAAGCGCTTCAACGTTTTCACGGTTCATCACAGACAACGTGAAAGAAAGAATCAACGAGAAGAAGGCTCTAATGCGTTAGGATCGGGCAAGGAACGTTGACGTTCCCGCAACAACGGTGACGCTTGTTTAGGAGAATATAGTATCATATACACATATGCCTAGTAGTACGACGTCGCGGAGCTGACTGAACATAGTATTCGCGATAGAAAACATCGTTTAACTCAATTTTTAATCTACCTCACATATTGCACCAGGGAAATGAGATAAATCGGAAGATTTTACAAAATTAATAATATTATAGTTTCATTTCAGTCGTTCGATAATACTTCTTCTTTAAATGTGAATACTGGTATAAAATGAAGAAGATTTAGAAGATTAAGATTCCTGTTCAGAATGCTACATCGCCGAGCTCCGCTCGATAATTCGTTACCCTAAGCATGGCATAAAATTAAAACGTATCTACAATAATTTAAAGATTGCGATAAGGAACAGTGTCGCGCAGGGAGCACACGAGAACCAAGTGCGAGTCGAACGGCTAGCGGCAGCGTTCAGCTAAGATTATCGAATTCTCCTAATCAATCGTAAACACTTTTCAAAACATATATATATATATATACATATATATATATCATTTTTTGCCGGAGAATATCAGACAGCAAACTGAAACGCTATCTACTATATTAGGCACTCTTTCCTCAGGAAATCTCGTGCTCCGAGTCTCCACGATAATTACTTAGATTACATTACAAATTGCAAGATCGCTCTAAGCTGTACAAATTTCGAAAACATCATACCATTTTGCTTAGTGACAAATTAAATGAATCGCCAATCGAGAAATCATTCTCAAGACAGAGTTCTGATGATATGCCCTCCGATCAACGATTAGCAGACTGCGGTTCTTGATGCAAAATAAAAATGTTCTGCATTGATTGTGGGAAGCAGGGATAAGATAAAAATTGATTTGATCCCTTAACGACTCTGTTGCATTAAAAATAACATTAAATATATCTAATTCTTTACTGTTTTATATTTCACCCAACCAATTTCTTCATAAATGCATAAACATCCGCAGTCTAACGATTAGTATGGACACCTGGGCCTCGGTAAAACGGAAGTTGATCATGATACGCTGGCCGGACGCGCACGAAATTCGAAAGGGTGCTCCCTGGGCCTCGTTCCGGAAATAGGAATGACGCAATGGTTCGCTCGCGCGTGAGCTTCGAAGGCAGCAACGTTACAACAGCAACATCATCATCAACATCATCATCATCATCATCTCATCATGATTATCATCATAATCACGTGGCAAATGCATAGGAGATACGAGGAGGAGCGAGACTGCCGAACCGATTCGAGATGGTTGCATAAAATCTACTCCACGATGATGGTAGCTATCCTTTTTGGTCGTTTGCCGGCTTTTTGTTTCCGGTGAACGTCTCTGGGATCTGTGTGGGAACCTTCCGAGACTACCAGGTCGTCGTTATCATTGACAGTCTGCTCTTCAAGCTTTCTCTTTCTGGACCTGGTGACTGGGCCGGTTCTACTTTTGTAGACCTCGTTGTCGCCGTGTCTCTTGTGTCGTTTGGACTTGGTGTCATCGTCGTCCCGCTTGCGCCGTTTCTTTGGCGCGTCCTGCTGCATGATCCTCGGCGAGTTCGAATCGGAAGAAGACGAGAGGGAGCTGAGGTACTCGCTCACCTTGTCCTCGCCGAAGTCGAAAGCGCTCGGTTGCGCAGGGGAAGCGGAAGTAGCTGGGTTCGTCGCTGCGCTAGGAGGTCGTAGCAGCTGTATAGATGGGCTGGAGGATGTGGTGGACGCTGAAGAAGACACCGAGCTGGAAGTGGATCGCTTGTGCAGCTTCCTGCGCTGCGCCAGTCTGGCTCCGTCCACCTCGCGCAACCGGAAGCCCTCCGGCTTCTCTAGGTGACACGCGTTCGTGTTGATGTCGAGTGTGATCACGTCGACGGAAGTACTGGATTCGGCGAGCCACGGGTGATTAGCCAAGCCGTTCGCGGTCAGTCTTTTGTTCGGGTCGACGGTCAGCAAACCTTTCGCGACCTGCTTCGCCAGGCTGGACACGTGGCTCCAGGCATCGCTTTCGAAGTCGATCTCCCCGGCCCGGATCCTCGTCGCCAGGTCCGGGGAGCCGGTTCTAAACAAAGGTTTCCCGGACAGCATCGAGTACAATATCGCCCCTAAACTCCAGAGGTCGCAGCTCTGATCGTAACCTTGTCTGGCTACGACTTCCGGTGCAGCGTAAGGAAGAGTGAAGCAAGGTGTATGCAAAGGCTCGCAACCCCTTTTTACCCTGGCGAAACCAAAGTCCACGATCTTCACCGACGAGTCCTCGCCCCCGTGCGCGAACACTATGTTCTCGGGTTTCAAGTCTCTGTGCACGACGCCCCTGGAGTGCATGAACCGCACCGCGGACGCCAGCTGACGCATTATCCTGTTCGCTTGTTGCTCCGTGAACGGCCTCGGCCTCCGCAGCAATTCTCCTCCGGATAACAACTCCATCACCAAATAGGTGTGCGCTCTATCCTGCAATACTTCCACCAGCTTCACCACGTTCGAATGACCCTGGCAGGTTCTCAACAAGCTAGCCTCCCTGCCGCAGTCGATCCGGCGGCTCACGATCTTCACGGCGAACTCCTGCTGCGTTTTCCTGTGTCTACACTTCCGGCACACCGAGAAGCTACCATCCCCTAACGCTTCTTCGCGAGGATCGAGCTCGTACGTTTGGAAGAAGGTGGATTCTTCGAATCTAGCTGCGAGCACGTCCGACGCCGACGGTCTTTGCGACTCCGTGCTCGCTTTCGTCGCTTCTTTGAAGATGTCCTTGCTGACTACGTTCTCTCCAAAGAGGATTGACGGCGCCACGTACGAGTAACCTCGGAAGATCTTGTCGTAGTTCGGTGGTATCACCGCAGGACTGTCCGCCGCGATCATTTTCGTGAACTCGTCGGAGAAGTTGCTGGTGTCCAACTCGTGCGTGATGCGCGGCACGAAGGGAGGACAGATTTGTCTTCTCTCGAGAGAATCCCAGCTGAAGGGAGCTGGTGCTTTCCTAAAGAAAGGGTGGTCTTTCAGTTCCTTCGCGTCGTCAGGACCTCCGCCCAACCTTTGCCGAGGATCCTTCACCAACAGACGCAGGATAAAGTCTCGAACCATGGGACTCAAGTGGCTCGGAATCGGAGGATCCGTCTTCAAGATCCTTCGAGAAATGTCCTGCTGCGTGTTCTTCTCGCCGTCCACCGTAAAAGGCGACGCTCCGGTCAGCAATTCGTACGTGAGCACGCCCACGCTCCACCAGTCCACCGCCTGAAAATTATATTTGTATTATTACCGGTTCTATCGCGGTTCTATCGCGACTGTATCGCTGTTGTACCGTTCTTTATCAGTTTCCCTATTCCATTATAATTTTTTAACATATCTTTCGAGATAGGGCTTTTATGAAAGTTGTTTATTAAATGTACGCGTTGCTCGGTTCACATTCAGCGAGGCACTGTCTTCTGTTTGTTAATGTATGAATTGTCTCGAACGTCTCGGCAACAGCCATAGATTATAAACCATTATAGTTTAGCCATATATTATAAACTATTACAATTCAGTGCGGACATAGCTGTACAGGAATCTCGCCTACTGTTCTTGGAAATTCCGTTAGACATCGTCTGGGATACGAGTAACCGCGTGCACGTAGCTTTTCGAACCGTGCAAACCAGAAATTCCGGGATTCGAATTTAGGATCCCGGTAATCCGAGTGAAGCGTTTCAACATTTAAAGCTCGGCCACCCGTTTCCTCGTATTCAATTCATCGCGCGAGGAACGCGCCCCGCTTTATGCATAATGGAACGTTTAACTCTGACGTTCTCCTCGATTATCTTATTTGATGGTTTTCTTTAAAATTTAGCGGAGCCTGTTATTTATTGTTCCTAGCCCATCGATGTCGTATTTAACATCAAACCTGCCAGCGCCGGTATGTCAACATGCTTTATTGTACAAATTAACGAACGTTGAATCTAACATTATAATCTAGAATTCGTGGTTCTACTGTATTGCATAATTTCAACAATTACAAGACTATGTTTTCGGGTCATTGTACCGAAGCTTGTAGAAAGGAAACATAGAGGATAAAGAGATCACGTTGACGTTCCCAGGTTCCCACGTGTTGGTGGTCTCACGAAATCGGGCGTCACGTCGATTATCGGAATAAACAACGAGCCGATAAACATCGTGTTTGACAGTGACGAGGCTCGGGGCGCGATAGCGAAGTTCCAAGAACGGTAAGGGAACAGATCGTGACGTAAATTCATCCTGACTCACAATATCGTGGCCCGCAGAGCCCCCTCGTACCACTTCCGGTGCCATGTACTCGATAGTTCCGCAAAAGGAGTAGGCACGAGCGTTGCTGTCCCTTTCGTGCGGCAGGAACTCTTTGCTAAGCCCGAAATCTGTTAGCACGACATGCCCTTCCCTGTCCAACAAAATGTTTTCCAGCTTGATGTCCCTGTATATGATCCCCAGCTGCAACAGAAAATATTGTTAGTCGTATGGATCACTTATGGCGGGCCGTCGTCGTTCCGTCAACACTGTATTCGAACGAATCCTGATTGTACGATAGAGAAAGAAAAATTGCTAATTTTTATAAATGGTATAACTCACCAGTTAAAAGAGAAAAAATTTGATATTTTTTTTTTTACGTTTTGGTTTATATTATTATATATATATATATATATATATATATATATATATATCTTCATCCAATCTTTTGAAAATTCAGATATCGCTGATTATTGCTTTTATCGTGGCGGTTTACTTTATTTTTAGATGGGCTATTACGTGGATAATCGGTCTACAATGAGATGAACAAAATAAATTTCGCCTACTGTTTTATTTGACGAAAGAGAATCGAAGAACTATAAACGTTCTACAAAAACGTTCTAAGGGACGAAATACAGCTGTTGTTTTCGTAGAATTGATTACGAAGGAGGGGAGTATGAATATCTACCGACAAATGAATTGTCACGGCTAGACTGCGAATTTTATGCAGTTGCGGCAACACGAATGCCTCGAACAAGATTCGAACACTCACGCACCCCAACGAAAGAATATTCCTAAAATTTTCATCGAATTTTGAAACAACTTTTACAATTCTGATTCGTTCGATAATTCAGCTTTGATCCTACATAGCGGATTTGATGCATTTATGACAAAAACGAGTAGGTGTAATTTACAACAGTTTTAATTTTACAATTTTAATGAAACATTAATGAAAGTTATAGTTTTCTATCGATCGTATTTGTTGTTAATAAAATTGTTATTGCTTTCGGCGAAAGGGTTCGATCATTTGTTACTTATAATGTTAGTTATAAGCATATTAAGACAGAAAATCAATTCCTATGTCACTGCAATTTGCTGCAATCCGCTGTGCAGCTATGATTATTCCACTAATGAAGAATTCAATATTGTACAGATGAGAGCAATATTAATAATAGATTAGAGTCACAGAGAGACAAAGAGAGAGAGAGAGAGAGAGAGAGAGAGAGAGAGAGAGAGAGAGAAAGAAATGAAGAGAAGATAGAGGATTAAAACAGTAGTAGGATTTACTTTGTGTAGATGCTCTAGCGCCAAAATGACTTCTCCGATATAAATCCGCACTTCGTCCTCGGTGAAGTGCTCCCGTTGATATAAATGCGTAAACAACTCGCCGCCGCTGACATAATCTGGAAGTTAAGCAGAGTTCTCGTTGTTTAACCTTTTCGGCCCGACGGACGATAGACTTCGGGACACGGGACACGCGATCGGCGCGGTGGTCGACTCAATGGAGGCGTTTGTTTGCGCGAATCCCCGCGAAACCTTAAAATAGCCGATTAGATACGCGAGAACCATAGCACGGCCAAAAGAAAAACTTCCTAGAACAGATCCGGTACAGCGAACTTCTATTTTTTTCGCGCCGCGATTTCGAAACGAGAGGAGCAGACAGGAAAAGAGTTATTCAACAAGTTGGCGATCATAGTGAAAAGAGAGATGATATTTTCTGTAACAACTTGAGTGACAACTTGAGTGACAACTTGAGTGACAACTCGAGTGACAACTTGAGTGACAACTTGAACTGATGTCCAACAACTTGATCAACTGTCTATCGTGTCTGCTCCCCGATGCGGTGGTACGTCGATCGGATTCCGCAAACTTTTATTTTTTTCCGCACCGCGATTTCGAAAAGATGGAGGAGCAAACACGAAAAGAACCTTTGAAATTTCATCTACCGATTTTTCTCGGAAATGCATAAAATCCGCAGTTTTTGGCTATCACAGTGAAAAGAAAGACGATATTTTCTGGGTCAACTCGATCATTCTAAGAGTGACAACTTGATCAACTGTTTTTCGTGTCTGCTCCCCGGTGCGGTGGTATGTCGAACGGATTCCGCGAACGATTAACAGTCGACGGGACGAGGTTCGCCGTGTGTGTTTTACCTAATATCAAGTGGAGCTTCGCGTCCGTCTGAAAGGCGTAATGCAGCGTAACTAAAAAAGGACTGTCTCGCACGGCCTCCAGAACTTGTCTCTCCGTCTTCGTGTGCTCCGTCGTCTTCTTCTTTTGCACGATGGACGCTTTCTTCAGGACTTTCATGGCATAAAGACGACCAGCGTCGGTACCAGTCCTCTTTCGCACCAGGAACACCTTTCCGTAAGCTGCACAAAAGTAATTCCTGTTTCTTTGCGCGTCGGAAAATACAGTTCCAGTAACGATACAACCGCCTAGAGCCACTCTTGTCCACTACTTAGGAATGTTACGCGTGTCATGTGCGATGCAAATACGATTTTACTAGTTCCCGGTAGTATTAACCCTTACGTAGTCATTACGTAGTCATGTATAGATTATTTAAAACCTTTCTGTATTTAACATGTTTGCAAAAATTCTCATTATAAGACTATAAATTAATTTATTAGCGAGTAAAGAATGGACATTCAGAGAAATTTTGTAATATTTTTTACAGAAAGATTAGCATATTGTTGGAAGAAACACAGTAAATGGGTACTCGGGTGACTACACAAGGGTTAAATACCGATCTTCGGACGATTCGGTATTCGACGCTGTTAGACACAGTGGGTGTACAAAGTATTCACCTTTTAAAAACGAATCACTTTTTTAAAATTCGACCCTACAGCTTCAATTCTTTTTCAGACGTTAGAAGGATTAGCTCACTAGGTAATGTGTAAATAATTCTCTTTTTGAAATTGTTATTGGTCGCAATTTTGAAGAAAAAAGTAAAGGTTAGAATTTTTTATCCCAGAACCGACGATACTATCGTTAACACTGCGAACTATACATGAAACCGTGATCCGAAATCATGATAACGAAGCATTTATTCCCAACCAAAGTGGCGATCGATTAAAATTCCCGGATACAACGTTACTCGCACCCCAAGCATTCGAAAGTAATGGCTCTCGAATGATTAACTGCTACCTCGTTACGAACTTAGCCTATAGAATGGACTTCGTCCGCGTACCTCCAGTTCCAAGGACCTTCAGCAAGTCGAAGTGCGTCATGTCTACCCTCTGGCCTCCGCTGTCTGCCAGGTTCACTGCAACCAGAAAGATCACTTTGTTATTTATTCGCTATTTTTTCCTTGATGAGCCGCGCGTAGACGCGGAACGATCGACAAACAAACAGAACAATTCCATGTCCTTAGTCACCTCGATCGACGAATACCTGGAAAGGAAAATATCGGGGAACAGGTGCTCGAATATTTCGCTCATTCTCCTTCGATCCTTCTTTAACCAGTTCACTGCCGTGTATACACGTCAATCGAAATCTCTATTGCGGCGCAATAACAATAACCTTTTCAAGAAAGAATTGTTAATTTTTTATCAAATAAAAATGTAATCCTTCCTCGTTTTTCGTAAAATTTATAATAGGACCATTTGCCTCGCGTTCGACGCGTGTACGCGTCATTGATTGATCCCGCACTCTGTGGGGGATTTTCAAAATTAAATTCCGCAGTTGAGAGGTTAAAAGAAAGACTCTATTCCGTCCAGCAAGTTATCAACCGATGAAACAAAATGGCTGTTTCATCGACCCGATAAATCTATTTCTGGTCTGTCTCCTGGACGGACAAAACGAAAAAAG
The DNA here is from genome assembly GCA_028455805.1 of Lasioglossum figueresi. Taxonomy (NCBI): domain Eukaryota; kingdom Metazoa; phylum Arthropoda; class Insecta; order Hymenoptera; family Halictidae; genus Lasioglossum; species Lasioglossum figueresi. The sequence goes on along the minus strand of CM052189.1, from coordinate 1,103,592 downwards.
GAGCTGCCGCGACCAAGGACTTTCATCGGGACATACGGTTATCGAAATACTGTTAACTGAACTTTCTATTCGAATGCCTTCGGACGGACTTTCGATCGGCTTAACTTTCGTCCGGACTTTCGAATATTCGACGCATCGTGATAGCGAGTTTACTCGAATTTGTCTAAAACTGTATCGTTTATATCTGCACGACTCATCCCCACTCTTCAAGAAACGAGATACCGGAACACACCTCTCGATCGATTGATTCTTTTGTCTCGCTCTCGAAGGAAACGAGGAAAACCGCGTTTGACGCCGTGTTAATGCATTAAGCGAAAATAGCAACGAGCATGCGACTAAACGCAGCTGTGGTCAAGGTAAAATTCCCGCAGCCAATTACGCCGGAGCAGGATTTCAATTATTCGCGGAATCGTACACCTTCCTACGACGCGACGAGGAATTTCGAATCTTTTTTGTTTGTTCTCGTCCCAATGAAATTTCTGCTCTGATTCATACCGCGTTTTTTTTCCTCCTTCGTTACGAAAGCGTCTCCGCTTGCAGGAGAATGATGATCGAGCGGTTTTCGGGACGATAAGTTTCGGAATTAAAGGTCGACTTTCACTGTTCGCCTTGCCCGACGATTCGACGAACGTTCAACCTCCGTTACGGGCTCGTTAATGACTTTTCTTAGCCTTCGGACGTCATTGTATAACTATATGCGTTCGATCTTTCTGCAAAGCGAACATTTTCTTTGTATCAGGGTGTATCAAAAGTTGCTTTCGGAATGTGTTCCTTTAAGATTGCTAAATAAATATCGGGCTGTCCCAAAAGTGGGGTTTAAGTACTAAAACATAAAGATTATCGCATTGTTTGTATTTATTTGGGAACATTAAAGGAATACATTCGTAAAGAAACTTTTGGGATAACCTAATAAAAGGAATTAAGTTCCGCTTGTTGTCATTTGTTTTCTCTAAGGAATCACTTTATGACGCATTCTTCTACGACTCACAGGGTAACTTAGGGAAATTTGAAGGCCACAGTTTACAGTCAGTACGCAGAGGATAATGAGGTAGGTATTGGGTAGCGAAACTAGGGGAACCATAAAACGATGTTTAGGTCCGGAGGTCAACAAAGTGGGGCTGTAAAGTGGGGACCGACACCTTCTCGCTGTGAAAAGCAATATACTAAATGAGTTCCCTTACAGACCTGTTTTGACCGTTTGTTGGATCGATGACAATGGGTCTCGGGCTCGGAAAAATGACCTGTTTTTATAATAGCGGTTTGGATGGTCCAGAAAATCCGTTTCTTTTGTCATTCAAGAACAATAAGCTATAAAAATTGGAAATATTTATTGCTGAAATCTCCCTCAGATTTGTTAGACAATGATCGGTAGATGGAAGGTGTCGAGCCGAGGTTTAAATCGGGTTTCGAGGGACAATCTCCGTTGCATGGGGATGCGTTTATTAGTCGTGTTGCTTTCGTTGCCGCCGCGATTTTAAATACACAGTTTGCGGTGCATGGCCCGCACACCTGCCGATATTAGCTGCACCGCAGGTGCATACACCTTGGCGCGCACAACGCCTCGAATAACAGGCATTCCATTGTCGATATGTATTTCGCGATGCAGGCGAGTTGGATGACTGATCGGACCTCGTCGCATGGTCATTCGCCGTCATCGTCTCCCAGGGTAATTCCCGCGGCGATGCATTGTCCGACGCCATCTTGGATTTGATGAGTTCGGATCTTTCATTCCAGTATTTTCGTTTGCGTCTCCGTTCGCTGGATTCCCACCGAAATCGTTTCGCGACATTTAAATTAGAGTTGCAAAAATTTCAACTTTCAACACGATTTTGTTACTTCGATTCGCGTGACGATCTTCAATTTTTTCCATTGTTTAAAAATTCACGAACATCGCGTCGAACCATTAACAACACACACACCCAAACGTACAACTCCGAAACTCTTCCTAATTCAACATTAAAAATTCACAAAGTTTCCCCGATCTTTCCGAGAATTCTGCTAAAAAATTGCAGCGCGACCTTGCCCAAGGTAGATAGATGATTCCTCGAATGATCGATTCCTCGTTTCGTCTTTGTTCGCGCGGCGTTCGGACGAGAAAAGAGAAACTAACGAGGGAAAGAGAGATGGAGGGCTTGTTCAAGAATAGATCAAAGATAAATTCGAACAGTGAAATGTTGTTCCACGAAAACCGTGAAAACTCGAGAGCGGCAAGTGGGTCGTAAGACATTCGAATCCACTGTCTCGCGCTAGTAATCTAGATACATGGAGGGACAGGTAAGGTGTGTACGGTAGCGTCGGTGATACTCGACGTTCGTTCGTGGTCGCTTTTACTACCTTGACATGGATTCTCGGTTGGCAGTCAGGGCCGGGGACACGCGAGAAGGACCCCCGCGTGTTAATTTCACGAGGAAACCCTTTTAGCTTCGAGGCGAAAATTCGATCGCTTGTTCGGACGCCTCTGACACGTTTCGACGCGATTTCAACGATCCGAAACAACTAACCAGCTCTAAATTGCAAACATAATGAATAGATTTATGATTTTATGCATTTATACCTATTTGTATAAAGATTTCTATTCGTTAGCGGTTTAGCTGATCACGCGGCGAAAATGATGTAACCGAAGACAATAGATCGACTATAAGGGACAACTAACCAGCCTTAAATAGAAAACATAATGAACGAACAAGAATACAAGAATAAATCGTACATATTTGTATAAAGATTTGTATTCGTTAGCACGTTGGCTGATCGTGCGGCGAAAATGATGCAAGCGAAGACAAAAGATCGTAATCCTCGACGACTGTAAGGGACAACGAAGCCTTGTTGGATCAATAATCTATGTAACGAGATATCTGAGTGATTATAGATTTATGTAACAGGAAATCGGCATGATTACAACGGTGTGTAACAGGAAATCAACGCGATTGTAAATAAAGGAGGTTGCCTAGTTTATTTTGAAAGGAACTACACTATCCACTGCAAGATGGAGAATGCCTGTTATTATACCTATCCAACTAGAACTGTGCAAACCTTAGAAAGTATCGTGACTAAAAGCTTGTACGTCCGACTAGAGAACGACAGGAAATCAATGTGTTTGAGAATCAGCAGGTTTGAAAGTCAGCACGGGTGAAAATCTATATAACCGAGAGTCAATATAATCTTATATGACTGATGATCGATGTCGGTATAATCTGTTATGATCGGACGTCGACGAGACTGTAATAACCTGCGGCTAAAAATCAATGTGCATTCAAGTCTGCATTAATTGAATCAGCAGTTAAAAATTTTCTTTGAATTACGGACTCGATTGAACAGAAAACGTATAATTTTCAACCGAGCAGGGATCCTGTCGGAATAGAAGTCGCGAGTACTACGCACATTTTATGAAAACAAAACCGGCGCGCGAGATAACATGTTTTTCTGGTGTGAATCGACGATTTTCGAGAGTCGATCGATTCGACCCGGCAACAGCTGTCGATGAATATTCAAATTAAAACGCATCCGCACGAATTCGAGAGATATCGTAACAACGTGGCGCGCGTTAGGCAACGCGCTGATACGAAATGATCCGCCATTGAAAATGTTAAGCAACGCGCGTCATTACGTCACACGATACGTGCTACTATTAATTACCAACGGTATACTTATTTGCCCACATGTTCAACGTGTGCGTCCATTGTTTCGCCGTTGCTGTGCCGATACAATTTTAATAATTGGGGGTAACAACAATTTATTGCGATATCGCACGCGGCCGTATGCCGGTCTATAATTATAAGGGGTGAACGATAAAATTCGCGAGCGAAGGGGTTGGTATGTTCGAGAGAATTGAAAATCAGGAGAAAGTGTTTCGGGGGTGGTAAAATGCACAGCTGATAAAAAATTGGACCGATGCTTCGGGTTAAACGGTTCAACAGCCCTCGAGTAGTCGCGGAAGTTCCGCTTTTGTCTGACCCAGATGGTCGACATTCACTCGCTATTTCGTAACGGGACCGACTACTTTCTTTCGCTCGACGAAAGCCTCCGCGCTATACACGTGCATTTAACGTCGCATGACACTCCATTCATGTACGTACATGTATATATGTACGTATCTCTGGTCGCAACACCGTCTATCAAAAACTGGCAAGGATCCGTTTACAATAGCCCTCGTAATCAAACCGATATAGGCTGGACAAAAGAAACTAGAAAGAAAACCCTATTGCGTCATTCCGCAACCGATTCTGTCTCTCTCTCTCTCCCTCTCTTTCTCTCTCTACAATTAATCCTTAATTACAGAAAAATTACAGTAATCGGTTCATCGATCATCCGACCATCGAAGAGGACATCGATTATCACAAGACAGCGGATTTTATGCTGTTATGAGAAAAATGAGTAGGTGTAAATTTAAACAGTAAAACATTAGGATTTAAAAATCTTGTTATATTATTTCCAACCAAGTAACCATTAGACTGCAGATCTTTATGCAAAATAAAAAATGTATATCTTGAAATAAAAATATCCTTTTTCTTTTAATTATTTTATTAAAAACTGGAGCTAATACGTTTTGTGTGTGTGTGTGAGCGCGCGCGCGATGTTCTTAAATCTGTTAAATATGTTCACTGCTTCAAATTGTACGTAACAATTTCTGTTATAAATGCACAAAATAAATGCAGTCTGTTAATCATCGTTAAGTTAAATGATTAATTGGAATGTACATTTCATTATCAATTTTTCCTTCACCGAATAAATATAAATGTGTTATCGGAAGAGAGCGAATTTTACTTTGCGAGAAAACGCTGCTAAATAGATTATTAAGTTTTTCTGGCTTGTTGGAAACACGACTTTAAAAATTCACGCGCTTGCATTTGTCCATAGCAAGTGGAAACGGACGTAATGGCCAGTTACTTCCTCAGTGCTATTCAATAGTACTTACGCGGCCCAATGAATATTTGAAACCCCATTCCCTCGAAAATGGAACCTAGCGTGAAAAATTTTATTCTGCATTTTTAATGTGTTTTTCTGTGAACCATCGGTCGTCCTTGGGTTCTTCGAGCAGGCAAAGAATTCACGGGAAACGAGTTTTGCAAGTATATCGAATTTTATTTTATTTTATTTTATAAAAAAAGCATATTTTCGCAAATGATTTTACGAAGAGAATTTACTACGCGCCGAAAGCTTTCAACATTCGCCATTGTCCGTTGCTTTGAAATTATTATTAACCTGTCCGACAACAATGAGTCCGGCTCGCGTGAGTAATAAATTTAATAAACATTATTCCCAACGCGTAGCATTAAATGCAATATTATTTTACTGCGGTTAACGACTAGTCGATTCTGTCGGGCAAACATCTTTCACCTGGTACGCAGGTAAATTATTATTCGAAAAGAAGTTCGTTCAAAAAATTCTCACATAATTATATTTATAATTCGAAACAAGTGATTCTAAGTGAAACTATTGTTAAAGCAAGAGCGAATGGATCGAAACGAGGAGCGTTCAAGAGACAAAGTGCGATCGAAAAATCCTGAGGCGTCTCGGAGCTAAATTTAGCGGCTCCCGATTTCAATTTCGGCATATCGTTGGACGATTTCAGGAATCCGTCGCGCGTCCTCTAATTTCTAAATCGAGGCGTGTTTGCTCGTGTAATGGCAGTTGGCTCGAATTAACATACTCGCGCGTCTCGCGAACGAAGTGCAAAGTACGAGTAGTTTTCACTTCGGCTGCGAACGGGTATGATGATCTCGTTTTCGTCGTTTTATCTCGCCGGTGACAGAGAATCGAATGCGAACGAGGGAATGGAGAGAAAGGGTACAAGGAGGAAGGGAAATAGCTGTTCCACGCGCCAGTGAATTTTTTCAGATCGCGGCGACAAGTTTTTGAAAGGATTTCTCCGAACAAAGGAAACACGCGGCTGGGTCGAAAGACACAGAGAGCGAGCGAGGGAAACAGAGAAAGAGAGAAGAGAACCGGGGAGATGGCTTTTCGCAAAAGTAAAAGGTGAAAACGCAGAACTGCGAAAAGAATCGTTCAGTTTTCACGGGCAAACGAGTATTTCGAGTTTGAACGAGCACCGACGACACGTGGTACTCGTAATCCAATCCTGTGTCAAAGCGTATATCAAACAACCGCTGCCAACAGCCGGAAATCAAACTTTTCCGGCACGTTCGCCGCGATCAGCGTTAATTCGATCCGGGGAGCTATGAAAGTTGAAGAAACAAGAGCCACGGACCGATGCAAGTGAGTTCTCCGCCGCGAGTTTCACCGATTCCTCTCTTTACGGATTGATGCCGCTTTTATGGACCTACTCGGTTATTTTCCTCCCCGTTTTACTGCTCCGGAAGCGTCTTCCTCTTGTTTCGCGAGGATTAGTTTTCATCGTCATTCAAGTTTACAGTAATCAAGGATACCGCCGTGTTATCCGACCCTAATCAATTCCACGGTAATACTCCGATAGCGCACGACCGTTCCGCGAACGTGGTTCTTTTCTTCTTGCGGACTTTCTGCCGCGATAACGAGACGAAATTGAGAAAAAATGCGAGGACAGAATAATAAGGAAACCGATAAGGTGTTACAACACCGATTACAACGCATCCGCGAATAGTTGTTGGCTATCTCGTCGCCTTGGAACCCCGTTTTACGACGAGGATTCGCAAGAACCGATGGCAAAAAGAGAAACAAGATATGTAGAACACCAACAATCGGACTGATCGATCATGCTAATTGTTATGCAACACGCAGAAAAAATGAATGTTTATCTCGGGTTATCCAGCCTCGGTTCAGAGGTGATCATTTTCCTCGATCACGAAATCAATTCCACGGTGTAGAGGTAGGGTCACGGAGGGTTAATCGTGAAAGTGGTCACAGAGTCGTTCCCAGTGTAATTATCCCGACAAAAACGAGTTGCTTCGCGTCGTCGTCACGGGAAGTCTTTATTTCAGCTTGACATGATTTCGTATCCTGCTTTTTAATACGACTTTTAATGGCACCGGCCAGGCCCCACGTGTCCCACCCTTCGTGAAAACAGTGAAACCTGGCTGTACATATCTGTATGTATATATATGTATTATACATACACGGTCCGTTTCCCGTGGCACGACCGTTATTTGGTACGGTACTGAGTTGCGTTACACGCATTCCGCCCGTTGCCTCGTCGTCCAGGTAAATCGTGCACGTGTACCGGTACACGTGCGGGGCAAAGTTTCGTGTGTACGCAACCATCGAATCGCGCGCCGCTTAATTAAAACCAGATAAAGAAAGAAGGGCAAACCTGCGGCAGCCTCGCTTAAATTCTCCTTCGTTACGCTCCTCCGCGTCAAGGACACGGACGAGCACAAATAATAACCCGAGTATATCCAGAAAACATGTTCTTCGTATTTTGCGAAAACTTCTACACTATATAAATATAATGATTGAAAGTTGAATTTCGATTTAAACTTGACCTGCAAAAATCATGGTATATCAACACAAGGTATGAAAGTTTAATTGTTTATATCTTTAAAACTATTGAGTAACTACAACACCTAATATTTTGCAGACATAATTAGGGATCCATATATCATGGTCTCACAAAAAATTATCAAAATCGAAGTCGGACATTTGGGGCCCTTCCTTCCCTTGCGAGTTGCTACATTTTCGAGTAATAACTAACACCGTCGACGATTGTGCCACGATTGCCGCAACACCCTGTATAATGAATGAATGAATAATACAATGCGGCCGCAGGTGAAATCCCGCTGAAACCGGTTTCCCCTTATCGTTATTGGGAAATAAGGAACGTTTAGTAAAAAATTGTTGATAATATTCAATGAAATGCGACCGTGGGTTACTATTCAACAAGGAACATGATAGCTCTCATGACTGTCGCTTGTCGTTACAAAAAAAGAAAAAAAACGTGTTCCTAGCGTGCGCGGATTGACGTTATGAAATAATATAAAATTATGGAGGGAACGCCGTTTAATGTTAATTAACGCTGCGCGATTCGATCGTGCACTATCGATCTGTCTTTGTCTAACTGGGATTTGCATTGCATATTCAACTTGTTTGAAAGCCATCACGTGCGACCGACTCATCCTCGGTTGTGTCCGACACAGTGACCCCGGTTAGCTACTTTGAGGAAACGATTTTAATTTAACACGTTTTCCTGCTTATTGTATTAACGTTTAATCGAGACATGAATTATGGATTTTCATGTGGATGAAGGTCTTTAATATCGATAACATTTTTGCAGTTGTGCAATTTCGTTCAATCACTTGCTTTACTCGGAATGTTGTATCCCAAACGAATACAGCGAATCGTATACTATTCAATTCAATCGAATTTATTATCAATGAAAACAGGAATCTTATTTGCTACCACTTCCTTAAAGTTTGTCTATAAAAATTGAAAATCGCACGAACATCCGCAGTCTACTAATAATAAACTGTTACAACATAATATATGTCGTGACGCGTACCCCACTTGTTTTGTTATAAAATAACCGTCAATATCTTGCACAAAGACTCGTCAATTTTGTCAGTTTTGTTTTAGCACCGAGGTTAAGCCCGCTGAATTGCAAAACACCGAGTTTTATTGGAAATGCATGCCCGTTGAAAAATGATTCCGATATTTCTAGAGGTAGTACTTCCGATTTCAAATATTTATACAACGCGATAATTCGTAACTCGTGTTTATGGTTGCAGATCAGTCTGTAGAAACGATTTCTCGAACGAGGAACAATGGAGTCACGTTGCCGAGACAGCGGCCGTTAATGCTCGCGACTTATCGTGGGGAAGGTGAGAAACACGGAAATCGGTTTAAAGCCAAAAACAGCCAGATCGATAAACTGCACGAAGGTCTTCGGCAGTGGCACGGATCTTCGATTTACGGGACATACTCGGCGTTCGCGAATATGCGATTGGCGCATCGATGATAACGTCGAAGGATAAATAACTCGTTCCAAGGTAAGTTTGCGGCGGTGACTAAATATAAATTCGCAACAAATCAATATCAACACCGACGGCACACGTTGTCCGATGAACATTTAGCAGATACACGTTCGCTGGTTCGCACGTTGCCGGAACGTGATCGTGCTCGTTGCGTAGATCCCACGGGATCTAGGAAAATTCTATGACAGAGATTCGATGTACGAAGTTAATGTTAAAACAAAAGTGAAATGATTGACGATTGAATTTTATCGATACATAGAAGTTACCAGTTTCATTCGAGCCCTACCGGAAAGGAAATTGGCTCCGTTTCTGTGGTTTCGCGTGGCGAAACGGGACAACGTTTTCACTTTCGAGATACCGCTGTTTACCGTTTCGATCATCAATGTTTTTATTGCGGATCGATACGCGTAACACCCGTGTAACACGATAACTGGGTCCCACAAAGCTGCCTGACAACGCGAAACCGTGTAAACTTTTGCCAGTCTCGTGTTGTTCGAAACTTTATAACAACCCTTGCAAGTTCCTCACAATTTGCTCATTTATTTTTAACGATCTTGCGACAAATGCGAGAAAGAGACATCAATAAAAAGATTACTGAATAATGAATTATCCTGTCGGGTTAATTCGCCAAGACAAAACGGGTTAAACGGAGAAAATCAATGCTAACGAAGTAGATAAATGGACGGATAACGGAGAGTGAAAAATGTAGATTTAATTTCTGGGAAACCGGAGGTTTTTATCAAAAGTGATATCAGTCGGAAACAATGCATGAGATTTTTCTCGTTTGTTTGCGTACACGAACTGTGCGCTTCGTCGAGGGGTTTGGTAATTATTTTTTGCAGCTCGCTCTTGTATAATAATCGGTATTGTGCCGGTAGTACAATGAAGAGGCACGAATTTAACCGGCCACTTGTCGATATCGTGCCCGGCTATTGTATTAATTCTATTTATACGAGGGAAACGTGCCGAGCAGATGCCACGTGGCAATCAGCTTCGTCCAGTGTTTTCCAGTAAACGCTGATGCAGATTAGCTTGTGCGAAACGGGATTATGTAAGGTCTCGGGTTCTGTCAGGGAATTTGTTGTTCGACGCAAGAATTGAATCACGATCAATTTAGAGGAATCGTCTTACGCGGTATAGGGACTTCTTACGTGGGAGTTCTATATCATATGTATCACAAAATTTCGTCAAAATCGGCATGTTAAGGTTGGATAGCCTCCCTTGTTAGCACGATGTAGAACATGTATCGCGCTCGAAAGCCAAACGAAGCTTGTTTTCTTTTTGCTGTCGGGTAACAGTCGAGTGGGGACCGTGCACACGTGTGGCCGACGGGTGTACAGTAAGACGAGAACAAAAAATGAAAAACTTTAGACGTGTTAACTTGCAATAACAATAATACTGGTCACGGTTGAAAGGTCAGAGAAAAAACTGTTCGATTTTCCCACATCAGTTTCCCACATCGATCCATTTTTTTCTCGTCGAGTCGGCGGATCGAAATCGCGTCCGAAATATGAAATCGAGCGCGAATATCGAGCCGAGAGCTATTCCCGGTGGGCGACGGTGCATCGAATCAAAAGTGATAAATAATATCGGCTCCGGTTCGATAAACATCGTCGTCGCGTTTCGCAATCTCGTAATAAATTTACAGATATTTCCGCGTAATACTCGTCGAACGACAATGCCCTTGTTTCCGCCGCGAGTGTATCCGACCATCCGAGAGAAAGAGCTATAGCGTTCTAACGAGCTCCCTCTGATAACCGTGAACAGATGAAATACTGATCGCGACCGTCTCGAATCTGCCCCCCCCCCCCTTCTTTTTCTTCCGCTTTGCATCCCGTTGCAACGAGAGACGCGGTGCACCTGTTAGACACGTAATACGCGAGAGTATTATATCATACCTGAGCCGAGCTATAGCGCCGGCTACAATTTATGCCAGCCATATTGCTCACTCGTCGTCCGCTTTGTCGGTCGCAAACAACGAAAATACATACATACATGGAAATCCGTGCCGTCATTTTCTATGTTATTCTTGCTAATTTCAGGGATTTACCAACGGCCCAGTCTTTCCCCCTCGTCTTCAGTGAAAACTCTACAATTTTGTTTCGAACCAATTTAACGTTGCATTATTAAATGTGTCGGTATCTAATCAATTACCAAACATTTAGGTATTGTATATGGTTCTATACCAATTTCATATACTTGAAATTTAAAAAAATCATAGAGAATGGAAATATTACAGGTCGAAGGTAACGTTTCATTTTCGAGTTAAAATAGTTCCGAGTGCAAAGGGTTAAATATGAAATAAGAAATGAACGAAATCCACGCCAACAAGAATCCCAGTCGGGCCGCTGTCACATATTCGTGACAGTTATATAAGTGAATCGTTAACATTAGAAAGCAAACGTGCCGGGAATGTAACTCGACGAGGTACGTTTCGGGTTTTCCACAGACAGCGTTTGCCTGTAATCCGGCGAATATATTTCGCTAATGCCGATTATCCATCGTGGACAGTGATAAACGGTTTCGCAAACGCGTGCGAACGGCGAACTTGTTAATTTTTTTTTAAATAAAATCGTTCAAGGCCGGTACGCGCGCAAAAACCAAAGTCAACGTGTTCCCCGAGTTATCGCCGCGGTGGAATCGAGGCGACAGGATTTTCGGAGCAACGAGTTCGAGAGATTTGCCCGTGAACAAACTTCGAGGTGTTAAATATCACGATCCCGAGGAAGCAGCGATCTCGAATGGCGTCAATTCTCACGATCTACCCCGAAAGAGCGAGCAATTATGGAGGTATTAAGTCTCACGATTTGCTCCGTGTGCGAGCAGCTTTTTTGGGTGTCGAGTGTCACGAGTATTAACTCCCTGCCATGTTTTTAACGAATAAATAAATTAAAAGTCAAACAAATATGAATGTTTCGCGTTTCCTTTTAAGTGAATTAAATTTTGATTTGTTTGTTTCTCGAGATAAAGACGTTCTAATCGCTGTAACTGTGAAGAAAATGATACGGCAAGGGGTTAATGGGAGATGTTGTATAAATAAACGAGGTGCAGCGGCGAAAAATCGTCATCTGATGAAAAGAGACAGATTTCGGGGATAAAACGGGCCGCCGTAACAGTTGCATTATCCTTGTCTCGAGTTTCTTTTCCGTTGCGCGTATGTCTTATGTCCTGCGGACACCCGATGCACCGGTAACAACTGGCTCTGTAAACTGGACCAAATTATATGCACCGGCTCCTCTTCTCGCTTCTTTCTCCAGGATCAACCGTTCGGAGAAGAATGCGGATGAGAAAGCACTCGACACACGTTCTCCGGATCGATGTCCGATGCGTGTGCGTGCAAACCGCGAGCATAAAACAGAGACACCGATTGAGAAAGACGGAAAGAGAAAGAAGAAGAGGACCGGGAATAAAAACCGCACAATGTGGCGAGCTGCGAGTCCTCGGGTTTCTTCGCGTGGAACTTCAGCGTTGTGGAACACGAAGATCTATGTAGATCCCTCGAACCACTGTTCGACCCGTGGTCCCAGAAAAACGACAATTATTTCTCTGATTATCGCCATTCTTTTCCCCTCGATAAGTAAAAAAGATGAATAGTCCCGATGGACTCGTAAAAAGATAGCGGAAGTGTTCGAGAGTCGAGCAAGGCGATTTATCTCGCGATAAACGCAATTATAAACAATTGACGTCGCAAGGTAATTGTAAATCGAAGCGAATAATAGCGTAAATCGCGTTCTTTGCGAACTGTTTCTCCTTTTGAAAGCTTGCGTTCGAAGTTGTGTTTGATCGGAGAGTATTAGTTTTTTTGCAGTAGAACATTTACATATTTTGCTGTGCAGGACGACACGTTTTAGTACTTGACGATTCTAACGGCGGTTATGCAACAACGGACACTGATCGAATAATTACGCAAGGGTATCGCCGCGCACGATTTCGTATCAACTGAAAATAGAGTTTATCGACATGGTTACAACAGGAAGTCCCCTTGAGGATGTGGTTCAAGGTGGTCTGATTGCGAGGAAAGAAAAAGGAATTTATAACAACAGAAACAAGTTGTGCTACGATAAGATCAGGTATCAATTCTCGTCGTTTCTTTGTAGCGGAGACCATTGTGCACGGCTTCTACGTTCTGTTCGAACATCATTTTCGGTTCAGAAAAAACACACCCTTTAATAAAAACTCGGGAACCCAGGAATACAAACGAACGGAACAAGAACGTTGTTCCGAGATGTACGATATGAATCGTTAATCGCGACTTCGGTCGATCCTTGAATCGATACGATCGAATTTTCCAACGACGATCGACGTGACTTTCATTGGCAGCGATACGCACCCTGTGTATTAATGGCTGGCTTTGACCGATGAATCGAAAGTCTTTTTACGATAACGACGCCAAAACATGCAGATAAAGTAACCTAATAACGAGATCTCTGAGAACAACACGGTCAAGACAGACTCGAAAGCATGCCGTATGGCAACAAAAACTGTACATGTTTATATTATTTGTTTATATTATTTCACCTTTAATGCGAAGGAAAATATCGTCGCGAGGTGTTCCTAGTTTTTACTTAAAACTCTCCGCGAGTGAAAAGCAGCGTTTTCCGGTGGGAGAAGTAGGCGAATAAAATTGCCAAGGACGAGATATTCAGCCCGGTTGGTTCACGAGTCAATTAACGGGAAGGTAAACACGCGTAAACAAGCGCAGTCTATTTATCAGAGAATCAATGAACGCATAATAATCTACGCAGGTATCTAACGTGTATCGGAGCAGGCCCTGCTTTAGTGGCCGCGTTTGTCTACCTGTACCGGGTCCCAACGTGACGTTTAAACACGCACTCATGGCGTGACTCATTATTCCCTCCGAGATACGATTGTGTGCGTACGGTTTACGGGGAAATACACCGTACCTTTGAAAAGAGAGGTGTCCAACCAGGGATTCGATACCTGCGGTTCTTGCATTCACCTCGCATTCGTCGAGCCCGGCTTATGAGTAATTAGCTCCGCCCTTTAGCGTGCCTGGGCTCTTACAACGAACGACCCTCGGAACAAGAAACACTGAATGTCCTTCGCGAAACAAGTATTAATTGCCCTCTTCTTTCCATCCGCGAGTATTATTAAAACGAAAAAAAATCTGCCCGCAAGATTGTATCCGACGATATTCGCCCCTTTCTAAGCCCCATTGCTGTCGCGCCCCCTGTAGTATCATGGAGTTTCCCTTGCTTGATCATCGCTGCACAAGAACTCACGGAGATTTATATCGTTCCATGAAAATTCAGAGGATGCGACGCGATTGAATAATTCTTAAACGCGTCTTTGCAATCCCAACAATCGTAAATCAGAAAATTTCAAAGCTGTCATTTTGTCGGGTCTAATCTAATAACCATTATCTTTAACTAAATACGTGACGCAATTCGCACGGTATGCACTAGGAAAATATTATTCCGCGTAAGAATTGAAAAAGCATTGGTGGGAAAAGATAAGAAATTCAAGAGTGAAATTTCTCGCATATCGTGTTCTCGCAAAGTCTGACAATTTAGAGGGGTAATATCGGCACGCAGAGCCACCCGGTACGTGAAACGCGAACGGTTTGGAGGAAATCAACGCGTCCGTACCTCTATTGAATCTGTCCTCGTAGTCATCGGAAACTGGCTTGCCGGAGTCCCTGACGTCGAGGTTGTGGATGGCCTTGGTCAGTCCGTAGCAGGCCGATCCATACTTCCTTTCTTCGGCGACGATCGTTTCCTCGACGGCGTTCTCGACGTCACTCCCATCCTCGAAGTAACCGCTCTCGTGCTCCGGGTTCTTCATGGTGGTGTTCGGAGATTCGCAACACTCCAACATGTTGGGGCAATTCCGTCTCACTCCCTCTGTATATCTTTCTCTCTCCTATTTTCCTGCCACCCTCACTGCATAACGTCCGAGAGGACAATGGCGAACCTGGTTCAACCGATCCACCGGCGCATCGTCAACATCGGCTCTCCGACACCCCTCGACCGGTAATCGGCAGGCAATATTCCTGAGCCCGACACCTTCTTGCCGATCCTTTGACACAAATAACAAGCCTGCTAAATATCTCTCCAACTTTTTCTACGGTTCCGCTGTGTTTTTTTCCCCTCCCCTGTTTACGGTCAACCGATTTCTCGTGCCGACACTATCGCAGGAATTGGACTGGACTCGCGCGACTGCGTTTTCGCACACGATTTCGTGTAACCAGCTGATTGGCTACACTTTCCAAACCGATACACGATTTTCACAGACCCTCGCGGAAGTCGTTTCTCTCGGTGGCCTTCGATTTTTGAGAAAGAGCTGATTTCTGAACATTTTTCCTACTAATAACAGCACCCTACCGATTGCGTAGGACATTTACACGGTTTCGACTTTGACAATTTGCTCTGCGTCAACCACAAAGACTACACGAATGTTTTTTTAGTTTGCCACTTTTTCTAGCGAATGTCGAAGCAGTCAAAGTTCTGCGAGTGTGTAGTATTCGTGGTTCCGCGGCCAGTGAGTTTGGTCTTGTCTGTCGGCGCGATTTTGCAGACGATTTCTAAACAGTGGAGCGCAGACGATGGTGCAATAATCGCGGAAAGATACTTTCGACGCAGCATGACTCTTCGAAAATGAAACAGTCGGCGACAGTTTTCGTTTCGAGTGGCCCGAGACGCACGACTCCCCAAGCAAACATCGGGATTCGCGTTGCAACGGGCCTCGTAAACAATGCGCTCTATCAGCGATAAAATTGCTCGGAATGCGACGAGAGGAAAAAACACACGTCACTTTTGTATTGTTTCAAAACTCCGTAGACCACTGTCCACGATAAACAGTTCCCTAAACGTTGAACCGCGACGCGAGTGTTGCCAGTTTCGCCGGCTGGTAGAATTACCCGTTCCAAATAGATGAGTAATGCAGACGTGAAAGGTACCGTTCGCTGACAATGCCTGTCGAATCAAATCGGAATTCTTTCCTTCGAGACACTTTTTCAACGTTTCGATCGAAATTTCTGGCAGTTCTGGTCTACGCTAATTTTTAGAGGCAATTCGAATCTACAAGAAGAATTACACTTTGGCGAAACTTTTTATATTATCCTGGTCGAGCAACATACAGCAGAGACGTTAGAACAAACATAATGACGAGCGTTTCTCGATACAAGGAAATTTTTCTGCCATTTGTTGACTCCTCGGACAGAAAACATTCCTATCCTATTCTATTTCTAGCATCGATCTGCATAATTGTACAGTGACAGCAAATAAATTTCACCGCTCGTTAAAATACAGCCTTTCCGAATATTTAAGCGTATCGCGAACGTGGTGGTCGTACTAATTGCTCTAGCGTGATCTTTCAATGGGTCTGCGTGATCTGATGCAACAAAAGTGTAACAGCTACCGGTTTCGTTTACAGAGTTTTGTAAAACGCAACGACCTATTATAAAAATTCCTAGCTAATAGGGGTCAAATATGAAACTGTTACCATTTTCAATTACTATGAAAAGGACTGTAATTCTCTATGAACCTCGCAATCTAATAATCACGCTGCAGAGAAACGATACTTGAAAAATCGTTCGATTAGTCTCGTTATCGATACTTCCGTGGCCGAACGGTACTAAAATCGGAACTTGGTTTGGCGGAAACGTCCCGCAACAGTCGGTGAACGAGTATCTTGATTCATAACAGTTGTTTCGCCGCGGCGAGAGAAAGAAAGGGGAAGAAACGGGCGTTTCGTGTATTACGGACCAGCAGAAGGAAACACGTTTTTGCCGGGGGCTCGAATTCCATCGGTTTTTGTCCGGACCCGGAGCTAAGTTTCCGTTGGTTCGATCCCGAGGCGCTCTCGTAAAACCGATCATGTTTTCCACGTATCGTTATAGTTGGTCGTCCGTTGGTCGGCAGATAAGAACTGGTCGATAAGCGAGCGTACATCTCTCCCTCTTCCTTTCTTTCTTTCTCTCTGTCTCTCTCCCTCCTCTCTCCTCTCTCGTCTAACGTCTAATGTACCGTGTACAGAGAATGGAGGTCTTGAAAACCGGATAACCGGATGCGTTGAGTCGCGGAGCCGACTGAACGATTAGTATCCGGGTAATACGGTTACGATTATCTCTCTACCTCTCTTTCCTCGTCCATCTCCGCGAGGCACTAAAGTGGTGGGGAAGGGTGGAAATTTAACCCTTTGCACTCGGAGCTATTTTATTTGGAAAATTAAAGATTTCGTGGATATGAAATTAATGTAATACATCCTACAATTGTTAAATGTTTAGCAATTGGTTAGATCCCAACATATTTGATAATGTAAACAATATTTTGAATTATAGTACATGCAACAATTATTAATGGTGACTCAGAGCCACCACTCGAGTGCTAAGGGTTAAGCGTGCACTACCGTACAAGTCGCGATTAACAGGTAAAACCGTTCGCTGGACGGTTGCGTGCGCTGCGATTACATGCCGTTTCTAATAATATAATTAATACAGAAAGTTAGCCGACAAAAAAGAGCATAATTACGCTCGGTTGGTATAATTCCAGTCTAATAAACGGATACCGAGCCTGCCAATAATCTCTGTTGTTACTACGAAACGGCGATGACTATACGATTAGTAAATGACACGGTTCCCGCTATATAGTCGCCTACCGCGATGTAACAATACTCCCCGCTGTAATCAAAGGGAGAAGCAAACTATACTTCGTAGTTATAGTCGTAAAATATGCAGATGCCGATAATTTTGTAACATTGTGAACGCGATGCTGGTCGTGCTACACTTGCGTGCTAGTAATTATCATCTTACAATATTATTCGTAAAGGAATGTTGCATATATGCAAATTGTTTTAACTATATGATGATAATTTATAGTCTTGACTGTAACATTGTCGTGGCAGTGCATTCGCAACACGTTCATATAACTGTCCTGTAACCGGTCGATTGAGTTGTCTTATTAGCGTGACTATACAGCTGCCATGTGATATCGGATATAATGACGTATTTAAAGCGGTATAGTCAAACTACGTACATTTATAGTATATTGATAATCATGTTCTTGTAATATTGAAAAAAAAAGAGAGACAATATACTGACCATAAGAACACGAAATTCTATCTACAAATGCAATCATTAAATCCTGGCCACACTGTTCGCATGTCAGTGTTGTGATAGCACAGTCATATTACGGTCCACTCGTTCGTGTAACAGTTCCGCAGTAGGTCAATTTTATTGTCTTATTAGCTGAACTATAGACTCGGCATGTGGTCAGATATAATAGTAACACACAGCGACTTCCATTAATATTTGGACGCTCTAAAGAAAAATTATAACTTTTTAAATAACGGACTACGCGATTTGAACATTTTTCAGAAGTTAGAGCAATCAGTTTGCTGTGTGACAAAATTTTTTGAAAAGAATTGCAAGTTGTCGGAATTTTCGTGTGGGCTTATGTGGAAAATTTAGAAAACACATGTTTCGTAGATCTGTTTCGATTAAACAACACGTTCTGAGAAAATTTCATCGAAATCATTTCAAGATCTCAAACTGCGATAAATCTAAGGATTCTTACATCTTTCGATCGGGACAGCGGATTCTCCGAATTTACGAGAATGATTTGCTACGTAATTAAAAACGATACAAACATTAAGAGAATTTTTCAACAACCTATTATGTACTGTGGAAGTTTGACGAGGTGCAGCATCATTCCTGCACGATACAGCGATATCATTATTCAATAGATACTTATAGCCGTACCCTCGAGTTTTTAATAACAACGTATATTTCCATGCGTTACGATCTCCTGAATATTCCTAGAAGAATAATCCGCAGTGCCGGCCGTCCCTTCGCGAGATTACGCTTCCATCAATATTGGCGATAAATTCGCTACCGTTCCCACCATAAAAAGAGGCCTCCTATTAGATGACTAAATCCTCCGTCAACACATTCATGGAATCATCACAGACGCTGTTTGTTTGAAAAACCGGTGTGTCGTATTGGCTCTCCGAAATTCGACTTGGAAAACATACTAAAGGTCAGTGAGTCGCGTGCAATCGTTGCAGCGGAGCGGAGATAACGAAGGTGACCTTGATGCGACTAATACTATAATCGAAAAAGAAGAAAAACCGATTTGATTCCCATTGATCAGGCTTCGGGGACGACTACTCTCCCGTCTTCGATACTCGAAACTACGAACAATCGAGTGTGCACACTCGCGGGTCGAGCAACACAGTGGTTAATGGGATTACATGTGTATCGGCTTAACCGTAACCGTGTTACACGCCCGTACGACAATCGCCTGCTAACCGATCGATATAGAAATAATGCGTGCGTGTATATTGAAGTTGGCGATTTTTCTCGTCTTACGATCGTTCGCGTGACGCAATCATTGCCGAAGAAAAAGAGAGAAAGAGAGAGAGAAAAAAAGAGCAAGTCACAGCTTCGCACAAGAGCAACAACGATTTCTCGCGCATCGTCGATTTTTTTCGACAACGGTGAGAAAACAAAAAAAAAAGCAAAAAAGCGTCGTGACGTGAAAAGTCCCGGGTGTCGCAATCCCTTTCTCTGGTTATGCAGTCGTGTTCCAATTCCTCCGCCGAGTCAGGCAAAAGTGTCGGCACGAACGAAACGGATTGCCGTCGTTATCCTACTGACACACTTAAGTAGCGTACCTTGTACGGAGAGCACAGCCTCGGCCTTGGCCACCTTCAGCGAATATCCGATTCTGTCTCGCCCCGTTTCGGGAAGAGCTGTGCAGCACAGACACACACGGGCACACACGCACATCTACACTGTGCTACGTCGAGAATAAAAAACGTGACAACACAGAGGAAAATTGCTTGGTTGCGCGATGCCACGTGTTTCCCCGTGGTTACAGGCGAGAGGAGGGACCTCGATCGAAACGGGCCGAAATGTCTGGGGACGGAGAAGGAGGAGAAGGAGGAGGAGAAGCAAGGGCTTCTTCGCGTTGGTATTTATTTTTAAATACGCAACAGGACACTGCAGTATTCCCCTTCGGCGGCGTACACGGAAGTTTCCACTACGGTGTGCCGTGCTGTGCGAACCACGAGCATATGGTTTCGCGAGAACCGATCGCTAATGGGCCTCCCGTGCGACGCAAATAAATCGGCGCACTCTACAGTTGCGATATATCTGCGATCGGTGTGACACACTCGAAGTACAATCGGGAAACGATCGTCGAAAATTGTGTCCCGTCCTGTTCCACTTTCACTCGACGGAACCGCACGTTTACACGACCACAAACACCGAACGCTCAGTTCGACGGGCACGTAACCAGACGACCAGAGACATGTATGCGCTCACAAGACCCCTCTGTATATATGCACAATAAACGTGTATGCGCACCACCAACGATGTACATACGTACACACGACACGATCAGGTACGAGGTGCGCGATAACGAGCCACGATGCGCACCGGCCCGAGTCTCGAAGTCGACTGACGACCGCCCCACCATTACGGAGCCGACGAGTCACCCTTCACCGGCGACTAACAGCTGATTTGGAAAACACCGAGACCCGCCCAGTGACGGACGCACCGCGCCGGGTGCCCCGACCCGTTGCGTAATACCGGCTAATCCGATTTTCACCGACGAATCGAATTTAGGCACTACGGAAATGATAACGTTCGTTTTATCTCTAATTATACCTACCATTAGTGGTCAAATGATCGGCTTCATATTTTTTCATTTTACAGTTATTCAAATTACGGAGTTGCTTATACAGTAAAATTTATTCAAGACATTTTTTTATCCAAGCACGTATGCATCGAAATACAAATTGCACAAAATCTAAATAAACGGAGCCGTGTCATTTTTATAAGATAAAATATTTGAATTGCTTTTAGCGCTCGGTAGGTTTAGTGTTAAAAAAATGTTACTAGTTTTAACGCGCGGATATTTCACTTATATTGTAAATTGCGTCGGGGAGCGTTTTTCGAGGTTGTCGAATGAACAAAACAACGACGAGTTCAATGAATTTATTGGATAAAATGAATTACAGTTTATGGAAGCATTTTTATTGGTTATTCGTACAGGTTCGAGTTCCAGTCGCAGTGCGACGGACAAAAGTTGTGGGGCGAATCCGTAGATTCACGAAACCTGTTCCCCTACCGTGTATTATTACTTAAGAGGGCAGATAATATTGGTTGGTTCGCGTCCCGAGGATAAAGAAAGTGTCGCAGTTGGGTTACATCGAAGAGAGTTCAAAGTATCACGGTGGCAAAGCATGCGCCTTCAAGGAGCACGAGCGACGTTTATGATTCATGATACATATATACCTAACTGTATCGTTGAGAGCCGTATCATTCGTGTGTTACAACATACCAGTAATTACTATAGATATCCATCGACAGAAGAGTGAATAGGATATGCCTATAATACACTCGAGACAAGTTAATCATGAATCGCGCGTTGAAAAATTAGTATCGATCGTCGATAAACAGAGTGTCGATTCGATCGATAAAGCCACACTCCATTGCGCGTTTGATGCTCTCTGTACACTCTGCGTAATTGATGCTATCTAGCCGTTCGAAAGATAAACTGTCCATATAAACGAGAAGAATAATCTTAGACCATGTATACTTCTAAACCCGGCGTCGGAAAAGATGCCGTGTTTCAAGATTACTTTATCTACCAGATGACGGATGTGGGCAAAGTGCTATAGTCTGTTGAAAAGTCTGTTGTACCACGAAGCTAAAGTGCACCTAGCGGGGAAAGGGGAATATTTATGGGAACTGTAACCGTAATATATACTTGATTTTATTACTCGTTCGTTTCTACTTTACTCTTATTATTTTATATATGGCTAACTCATTTTGTCGATTATAATTTGGAAAAAGTTAAATTTAAATATACTCGTACACCTCGCATTTGTATCGCTATCCACCATTTTGAATTATCCTGTCACGCGACTTGTGGGCACAAGATGCTCCGTTATCTTGGAGCACTGCATCCTATGCATATCCTATAGTACCTATTCCTGGTCTACGGGTATATATTGGTCTAAGAGAACAATCGAAACTCGATAAAACTCGAGTTTTAATTATTCTTGAATCATTTGTAGCTGTTGAAAATCTCGTAGATTATGCGGATAATGCAATTAAACTCGCCCGCTTACGATAAGGCAACCATTCGAGCACCGAGAGCCGTGTTTAAGCTGAAAATCTATTAAGACAACTACGAATTCCATTTCCTTGAACAGGTCGTGAATATTTCATAGCTATTACGTAACGATCGCGGTATACTTCTTTTAGAAGCATGCTACAGACGACGCTTATATTATCTATGATGTTCTGTGATTCCCCTGGCTCCGAATGAATTTTTAAATTCACGGAGAAGAAATATATCTACGATCTTTATTGATTCCTCCAACATCGAATTACATTTAAATTTGGAAAACAAATATTAATCGTATGCCCCGTATTGTTTACTCTGTTAAGTACTTAACGGTACACTTTGTTTTGATTCGAGATGCTAAGGAGAACGCAGCACCCGAATACAAAAATGTGACTGATGCGCGAAGCACATTACAGAAATCTAATTATGAAGGTCAGCCAGGTTATTTTTAAAATGTGCAAAAGGTGATAAACAAATTCACTGCCATGGCAGCATGGTTATTCGCTTAAACGGCCAACACTTGCCCGTGAACCACTAAATTTAGAATATATTCGCATACGCGCGCATATTGGTTTTGTTCCATAGTTATAGTTCACATGCAAATTCTTTATTTACTTTGAACAAAGTCACAGGCTCGATGACATTGCACCGTAGCCAGAATATTTCGAGGAAACGTTGCACGTGCAGCATCCTCGTGCTGTTGACATGTATTCTCTGAAAATCTTTCTACTCGAAGAGGAATTAGAAATAGAACAAGAGATCGAAACAAATGCACGAGGCACTTCGGCCCGGTGTTAGATCAGTCATAATATATAGAAATGATATAAAAATAACTTGACGCGTCCGAGGCACATTTTGCTGCGTAGGGTAATCCTCGATCAATCAATTCGAAAGATCAAATAATATTTCTCAGACAAAAACAGAGTTTCTATCACGATTAAAATTCATGGTACAGGAAACTACTGATTTCGAAATCGGCAGCGCGTATTATCCTCCTCAAAAGGAACATCGGACTTTCAAAATAGATTGCAGACAGTTTCTGATTGGTCAACACGTTTCCTTAAAATGCCGCAGAAGATTAAATTTCCCATCTCGCCGAACAAATGACACGCAAAGGTCTCGAATATATTAACGATTTTGTGTGTCGAATATTCGCGTGGGTGCGTAGAGCTCGCCTATTGAATGCTATCGATGCAACAGCTACGTGTTCGTTGCAAGAAAAAGAAAAAGTAAAAAAATATGAAAATACACGTTATCGACGGCACTCGACGACAAGCAGCGTTATCGGAATCGAAGATAAACCAGTTATCTCTGGTGGAATCGTAGTCGGAATGTGTGAGAAACATAAATGCAACATACCAAATGTCAAGACATGGGTGACCGTCTGTTCCGTGCTGGTATTCTCAAGGATTTCCGATGGTGGGGGTGGCGGCGGTGGAAGTGGTGGCTGCATGGCGTTCTCCATTCCCCTCTTGATCATCAAACTTGGATGTCACCAATGATCCTCGGTCTCTTTCAAAGGGAACACATCTCGAGGAACGCGAGACTCGACAGAATCTACTTGGTCTCAAACGAAAACGTATTCGCTAGGGAACGACGGCGGTCACGCGCGACGAGATTCTACTTTTGACGCACGGCGAACAGAGGATAAACGTGTGTTCTCGTATGCTCAGGAGCTGCTATTGTTTTATTCGTCACGGGAACCGATAGCCGAACTGACGGATTCACGTTGACATCGCGTTTTACATGATTACCACGGTTTTCGGTTCGTCCGTTTTGACGGGTGACGAAGAGACACGCACGTTTTGACACCGCGCAACCGAACCGCGCAACGGTCGACAGCGACTGCCTTTAGTTGGTGCGTCAGCCGAGCCGAGCGATCGTACCGACACACAGTAAATACGTTGACCACATACACGGAAAAATCAAAAATCAATTTTATCATTTTACTCTCATCCGTAACGTAACTGAAGAGTAGGGATACGAGAGGCGGCACTTTGAAAGAAAACGAGTTTTTAGAGAGAGATAACTCGTACAAACAATTTAAAGGTCCATTCGTTGGGGATCGGTAAACTTCGGCAATGACTGTTGAATGCTCGTATATATTTTATAATATATATATATATATTGTAATATATTTATAAGCAAAATTACATTATATAGTTGAGAGTTGAATTTGAATTTCGATTTAAATTGGGCTGCTGAGAGTTGAATTTGAATTTTGATTTAAATTGGGCCGCTGAGAGTTGAATTTGAATTTCGATCTAAATTGGGCTGCTGAGAGTTAAATGTGAATTTCGATTTAAATGTAACGATTAAAAGTTGAATTTCGATTTAAATTGTGTTACTGTTATGGACACAATAATTATATGCATTCATTCTATTCAAAATACAGCTAGACACGTACAGCTTTGAATATCACAAGCTGTCGTGAACTTGAAGAAGAGAAGAAGAGGAGTTACGTATCCTCTTCGTCGCGAGACAAAGCTGAGAACGATAAGATCGAAACAAAGCGAACTTGAACACGTGCGAATGAAGTTGAGAAATGCAAATATGCGCGCTACATTATTCTCAATAAAATAATTCGTAAAGTTAATTATTTATTATTAAGGTACTTTTCCTGAATGTTCTGCTGGACGTTTTGATTTTTGAACACGGTTCACGACGCAGTGTGACTGCAGAAACGAGATGATTTTGTTCGGCCGCTATAACGAAACATCTTAATCATCCTCTATTATTAAATGCGATCTCCGCAGCTGAAAAATGGAATAACTCGAAACGAACGGACTGCGAAAAAGGCATAGAATGGTTTCTCCCCGGATGTTGTAAATAAATGATGATGATCTTTAAAAGTAAACAGTGACTTTATTTGTAATAACAAGTTTTTAACAACAGTAAGATGTTAATAAAGGTCATTGTCTAAGCCAGCGTCAATGGATTTATAGTAATTCTTAATAGCCTGAGTTTCTCTGTCGCTGAATAATTAAATCGTTACCATACTGCTTAAGATGTAGTTAAACGTTCGTATTATAGATCGCATTATTTTTCTCTTGTTTGCGTTAAACGTAAAACGTTTTGAAAGTTATCGTCGTTCAATTGTTATATATAATAAGACTGATAATTCTCGTCGTAATATAATGTATTTAAAACACACAAGTACTTAAGTATTTCGTTGTATCGTAAATGATCGGCAGGAATAAACTAATTAAATGTTTTAGCGCTGAGCGATGGGGTAACATTGCATGTATACAACTCGTGGAGCGAGCGATGTTACTCACAGTCAGATATTTCAGGTCAGTTGCATTCCCACCACTCTTATTGCCGCTTTCTTTTATACTTGTTGATTACTCGCAAAACACATCACTGACAAGAATTGATTAACGCAACTTAACGCATTGTCTGCGAAATGTTCACAGAACTTTTACCATTTTGGACGAAATACTGGTATCATGTACTAATCGGTATTATTTCCTGTAGCTTTCTCAAATTATTTTATGACATCTCGAAAGAACGTGCTGCACGTGAAAAAACTGATAAATGTGATTCGAAATTTTTGGATAACACTGCGGAGCAGCTAGTAGGTAATACCCCCAAACATTATTGCCACCAGTCTTGGATTTGTAAAGCTAGAGTTTACTGAAAAGCTATATGTTAATTTCGAATAGAAAAATTAATTTAATATTACGTCAAATCCATCTTGTTTTTTTTATCTTACACGATAATAGATATTTCCAATAACTATTCAGAACATAGGTTAAGTCTAATTCAAAGCAAAAAGGTTTCCAGTGATGAATATTTTCTTCAGACATTGGCGAAGGAAGATTAGAAGATTACGAGGAACCTGCACTACCGATAGACTTAGAGCATATTCCATATAATTACGCAAGGCCCTCGGAACCAGAGACACTTCGTCTAGCTTCAGAATTTTATAAAATTGTAGCCGCTAGAAGAACTATAAGATTTTTCAGTTCAGACCCTGTACCAAAAGAAGTCATACATGACATAATAAAAGCTGCAGGTACAATATTATGTAATTCACATTCACAAAACTCCTTATACATCCGAATCTATTTTAGGCACTGCGCCTAGTGGTGCACACACAGAACCATGGACATTCGTAGCGGTATCGAACCAAAAGGTGAAACAGCAAATACGGTCTATCATCGAAAGCGAAGAAGAAATTAATTACAAGCAAAGAATGGGGGTGAAATGGACAACGGATCTGCTACCGTTGAGAACCGATTGGGTGAAAGAATACTTGACTACTGCCCCTTATTTGATATTTGTGTTCAAACAAACGTACGGTGTTTTACCGAATGGAAAAAGAAAAGTTCATTATTACAATGAAATAAGCACATCTATCGCATGTGGTATTCTCATTACCGCTATACAAGTATTAACATTATAATACTATAGTTTCTTATACTGTGTACCTATGCGTAATATGGATCTTAATATATGAACTTTATATCTAGTATGCAGGTTTGGTAACTCTGACTTCTACTCCTTTAAATTGTGGACCTGCTATTCGCAACCTTCTTGGACGTCCTCAGAATGAAAAGCTTGTTGTACTACTGCCGGTGGGATATCCAGCAAAGGATGCTACCGTGCCTGACCTTCAACGCAAACCTCTATCCGATATCTTAGTAGAAACTGAGTGACACGCATCGTAATAACTAAATCTGCTAGCAAATATTCCTGTCAGAATATCCGCTGTGTTTCTCGTGGAACAATATAAAATGAGTACATGTAATCATAAATTTATACAAATCCTTATGGTTTGTTTTCATAAAAAAACTTATATTTTTCTTGAGTATTGTTTGTCGCTTATGAATTACCTTACATTAAACTTTCGCAAATATATATTATTTATTATAATTATAGAATATAGTTTTCCTTGGTCATGTGTGTGTGACATGACTTCTGATCTTACAAAGTTAATCCTAAAATGTTCAAATGGGAAGCTAATCCCTGAAATATAGCACCCGAAGAAGTTCTATCATTATTTATCATTGTATGTATTTCTTTCTGCACTCAGAAAATTTCCATGGCACACAATAAGACTGTCTAAAAGTTAGCGATTCGGTTTATATAAACTAATGTTTATTCAAATTTGCATACAGTGTGTTAAAAAGTAAGCGATATAAAATGTAAACTCATGTCAAACTCAAAATACGCTTTGTAAGACTAACTCTCTCTCTCGCTCTCTCTCTCTCTCTCTCTCTCTCTCTCTCTCTCTCTCTCTCTCTCTCTCTCGCGACTAACACACAATTCCATGTCATTAAGTGACCCTAAAATTACTGAATTAAAAAAGGAAGAAAAAAAATAAAATAAAAAAAAAAAGAAGAAAAAACAATTACATCAATGAATACCAAATATCACCACAGTATCTTAAATTAAGTACATTCAATATATGTAAGATATGAAAAAATACTGAACTAACGATAAAAAGAATAATAGAATATAAATTTCTGCAGTACTGCAAGGTTTTTTTTGTATGTCATAGCTATACTGCTACTAATGGCTGTGTCATTAAGTGTAAAAGCTTTAGTATCAAGATACGTACAGATAAATAGACGGTGTCTTATTTATCGCTATTTTATGAAACAGATACTAAATATTAATACCATGTTATTTTTTTCATCTAGATTATCAATTTCTCGTTATCATTTTCTTTTTTCCTTTCTTCTGAATCTCGGTTCTTTGTCGTTTTTCGTTTTTGGGGCTAAAAGTCGATAGCGAGGAGCTAAGAGTATTTCGCAAAAATTCGAAATCCTCTGGATTTGTATTTTTTTCTTCTCGATATAAGCAGTTCTCCAAAATAGTAAAAAGCAACCGAACTTCGAATGTCAATGGCTAAAAAATAAATTTCGGCCTAGAACTAGGAGAGTATCGTCGTGTTTATACTTTTCTCTGTTTCGATTCCCAAGAAACTAACGCTAGAATTTTCTACGATAGTAATATTAACTGCGGATACTACGCGTCATCCTAAAACGAATAAAAAATATATTTCTCACATTTCAATGAAAAATGTAATCGATCAACGGCGATCCGCCGTCAGAGTACATATCGGTGTCTGTTCATCTATTAATCTTATGTTCTTTTCTTTTTTTTTGCTAGTTTTCCTTTTATAGAAATATCTCGGGAAAGTCCATCTCAACGGTGCATTTCCATACAGCTATACTGGGTAAACGCTAGGTTCGTTAAAATTATAAATACGCAATTATTTATACTTTTAATTTTCTGAGATCACCAAGTGCCTGAGATAACTAACGCATGTATACAGTACTAGGAATACTTCGTCAACGTTTTTCGTCTTAATTATTACCGCGAACTTAAATAAAACAAAAATGTTAAAAGAGAGGGCGACAGGGGGATCCGTAAAAAAAATATAAAGGAGAAAAGATTAAGAATCGTTAATGCTGCCAACGTTTATGAATCACCCGTAGTATTAGTACTATGTTTAAAAAATGAAAAAAAAAATATATATATAAAAGAAAAGGAAAGCGAGCTTTCTGAATATACTCTCCTAATTCAGGAACGGCCGCTGCACCACAGCAAATAAATGAAAAAATCCGTAACTTATCTACGAGACAAAGAGCTTTAATCACGGTGATGAAATTCTGCTATGCACAGACGGCAAGACCAGGAGCCCTCGGGAGGAGATGCAAGAGGTGGAGACAGACAATACATGTGGTATCCACGATCACAGTCGTCACAGAACAGCAGCTGATCCTAGTTTAGTTCGCGAAACAGTTTCAAATTAGCTTCCAATGTTACCTAACGCGACGCGATTATTTTCGCGAATTTATTTTCTCTTTTAAATTGACCGTCTTTTTGCTTTTTCTCAGCGCAGACTTACTCGAAATCAATTCGATACCAATCGATCTTTCGTGTTAAATAGAAACGGCGGACGGAACTTGAATCGTAACTCGGGCTTGCAATCCCGCAGAATCCCACGTAATTTTTTGGTCCCGCATTTCTTAAACAGGTGATGCGAAATCCTGCAAATTTTGCGGGACTATACGCGTAATGATTTTGCATCGATACTACATAACTATTCGATCTACAAGTGTAAATGGCGCGGGAGTGCAAACCCTAATCGCAACACCGCCGCACTGAATAATAGCTCATCGATAAGCGTCATTTCAGTACCGATCGAGGCAGTGTGTCGCGCACTACTTGCTCCAACTAACCCGACTCCTTTGAATGATCTAAAATCGCTGAAAATACTGGGTCATCTGATGCGTCAATGTTTAACAAGGGCCATCAACTTTCTGATTATATTTTTTAACAATTTGCATGGATTCTGAATAAAAAAGCTACGATCGATCCGATATCGATTAATCTAAAAAGCAAATTCTAATCGAGACGGCATAAGATCTACATAATTACATAAAATTACAAGTTGAAAAGCTTTTTAGATTTCCCATCTGAAAGGACAAGTCTCCAGCATAAGAGAAGGTGGAAATAGTTGGAGAAAGTTGCAAACGACCGTTCTCGTTCCTTCGTATTGGATGATCCTAATAAATAATGGTAAATACTCACATCGTTGTCAGAGGTGCCACAAATGGAACAGCATTTGCATTCGATACACTGCCACCTGTACTTGCGAACAGAAACGATCATGTTCGCAGTGAATTGCAAACAAGTCGGATGCCCTATAACAAGAACGTACGCAGGTCATGGAACAAGCATATTCGGGACGGAGCAGGATAGTTGCGTTTGGACGAGTAGAAAGGTGCTAGGACATTTATCTTGTGCCGAAGAACAGTGAACTCCAAGCTATTTCGTTTTCTATTTTTGTCACATATTTTCTATTGTCTCGAATTTTGACCACGATCTTTTTTTTTGGTCGGTCGCGTCAAAGTGGACTTTTTCGCTTCTATTCTGAATTTGTCAAACCAGTTAGAGCGCCACGACTCGCGAATATCAATTGGTTCTTTTTGTTTTTTGTTTTTCTACAAGAATTTTGTTCCTTTTCATTGACAGAATTTGATCTTTATGCATTTGTATGACTTTCACCCTTCCTCAGCACTAAAAACGTCCGGAATAATGATAACGTTTTGTTTATGTTTCCGCACAGAATGCTTTATTTCATGATATCTGCGATTCTTTTGATGTCACCTCTTGAACATATTGTTATTTTATTTGGAATAGTAAAGGTGGTAAAGTAATAGCGGTGCGTACCTTGGAATAGTTCACGTTCTTTCTTGCGCAGCACAATATAAACGTCGCGGACCAGCACACTCTCCCTCTCTCTCTCTCTCTCTCTCTCTCTCTCTCTCTCTCTCTCTCTCTCTCTCGCTGACATAATCGAACATGCATAAACACACACGCATGAAACGTTTCACCCTTTCGCCCATTCATAAATTCGTCCCTTTCATCCTGCTCCTCAAAGTAATCTATCTTTTGTTCGAGCATTCACACAACTCATAACGTATCACATTTGATATATATATATAATATATATATAATATATATATTTATATATAACTAGCGTTACTTAAATACTAGATTTGTAAGCCTCATGGGTATTGCTTAATTAAAAATTGCCTAATAACAAGTCTTCGATTTTTATATAACAAGGAGGAACTATTTGCATGCTTTCGTATCATTTTTTCATTTTCTCACCTTTCTCTCTCTCTCTCTCTCTCTCTCTCTCTCGTTATACCATGTGAGTTTTTCTTATGATAATCGGATCAATTATCGCGGACGCTCGATCATAGTGACGCCAATAATATGTCGTTTCCTTTCTGGCAGAATCGATGAGAATAATCGAGAGCGGAAGGGTGCGTAAACATTGGCAAGAGCGTCCGGGGAAACTGTCTAATTAAATAATCGTAATCGAGACGATACAACAAGGGAAAAAATCATTATCGAGTACGTGCGAGTTACAACTTGTCGTGCCCATAAATCTATGATAATATGTAACGGTTAGGGGTAAAAAAAAAGGAGAAGATGTTCACGAAGAACGTGCCACGGACCGAAAAACTCATAGGGTATCGTTTACAGCGAAACGGTCGACGAGACGCGCAGAGGCGAATTTACAGGAACTCGTGGCGTTTACAGGAAGCCCGTTGAATCATCGCCGGGAAATCTGGGTCGAAATCCACCGCAATTCGCAGATTACTCGATTATTAAGCAGCTGCGAAACGGGGCTCTACAGCATTATTCGCCGGCTTATTTTTACCGCGGCGATTACGTTCTCTGTGGTTCTTAATCGGAGCCCATATAAAACTCAAACATTAGTTTGACGCATGTAGAATGTAAAATGTAGCTTTCAGTGTTCGTGTTCTTCGTTCTATCACAGCTTATCCGTTGTAAAACGAATATGTTCGGCAGTTTTAAGAAACAAGTCTACGTCTTTTCACCCTCCTCTTTCCTAAATGTTTAGTCTCGTTTAAATTGTTCATTGTTTCCTATTGTCTCGTTCGCTTCTCTTTGTACATTGTTCTGTGTATTAAATATCGTTTGATTTGATGTCTTTCGCTAAGCGATTGAGCAAGAAAACTTCGAGTTTCTGTGAAATCGTTCTATATGCACCGGCGTAATATAATCATGGTCGACGCTGCATTTCGCGGGGCTCTGTGTAAATAGGTGTCGAATATAATTTTAAATTTCAAATGATTCAAGTCTCGTTCTTCCTCCGAAAGCTTTCGATGAACGATTACAACGATTTAGCACGATTCCCGCGCGAAGCTAGCAACGCAACGGTTTCGTCTGTTGTTAATTAAGTCTCTGGTATTAATGCCAATGATCTTAGAAGAAGGAATAGGAGAAAGTTTGTAATAAACAGTCACGTTTTCGTAATTGTTCGCCTCTGCGCGACGTCCTTTTTAGTGTTAGTCGACCGGTCTGTTGCGCGAGTAGCAAAGCTTGTACAAAACTAAGTTATCATCGAGTCTCCTACAGCAAGGAAGATACAAGACACACATATCCTTCTTCCTGCTCGATAACAAACGCGGAAAAGTAGGGTAAAACTCTCTTTCGCGCGTTTTCTTTCTTCGCACGCCTCTAAGCGCACGCTGCTCGCTGATCGGTCTCATTTTCCTTCCCTCTTTCCCCGTTTTCTCCTTCTCCCCTCTGTATTCCTGTCTTTGCTCTTCCTGTTCCTTTAAATATGCAATAAATATATCCCGTCGCCATTCGATGACGATCCGACAAAAACAGCAAACGACCAGTGTACACGCTATATATAATAATTGCAACGCGGTGAGAAACGATTAATGCCCAAGAAAAACGAAAACGGAAGGATTTTCGAAGCAGCAGATTCCCGCTGGAATGCGTGTAAACGGATAAACGGATGGAAATGGAAACGCGGCGAAGAATGGTTTCATCGGAATTTCAAATGCTCCCGAGTCGCGACGCGTCGAGGAATCTTCTTTAACAATCGGTCCCGCCGCGACGTTCATCAGAGTTGCCGCTGGATTTCTAATCGAACAGTCCTTTTTCCCTAACCGATAAATTTTTACCACGAAATATCCGTCGAGGTCCGTGTTCGATGAATTAAAATGTTACACATCGATAATCGAACCGGTTCGCGGGAAATCAATTCGAGTCGGTAGCGTTTCCGGTAGCGAGCTCGACGCATGGCAAGCAACCACTCCATCTACATATTTAAAACGCTTTCCGGAGGTTGGTCCGACTCCAAGAACCATTTTTTACGTGTCCCTTGCGAGTAGAATAAATTACGTTTAATAAATTATCGTTTTAGTCTTGTTTCTCTAAAATCGTTCACAAAAAGGTGATATTGCACACCACATTGTAGCCGTCCAGCTACGATAAAAATATCAATTTCGAATACGTCGACGTGCAATACTGCAAATTTATTCGTACTCTATTTTCTACATAACATAATTCAACATAAATAAATTTTTACCTAACGAAATAACTACTTTAATGCGAAATAAATATTTGCTAGCGCGATCGTCTCTTTTGTTCATGCTTGGAACACTAAATTTCATGTTTTTAGATAAAAATTTCAATTTTCGACGCAGACGCGAATAATGAAACGAATCCAGCGGCAACCCGATGCGCGATGGTTCTTGGGAGAAAGACGAAACCATCCTTCGCGCGAAGAAGCGGATTCTTACGTAAATGGAAGCTTCGATCGAGCACTCGTTCGATCTACCCGGTGTCCTACAATGGAAGAGTACGGAGCCGCGATCGCGAACGTAAAACGTTTTCTATCCGAGTGCAGCTATGCAACGAGAAGATGCGACCGTGTGATTTAC
Organism: Lasioglossum figueresi; assembly: GCA_028455805.1. Classification (NCBI taxonomy): domain Eukaryota; kingdom Metazoa; phylum Arthropoda; class Insecta; order Hymenoptera; family Halictidae; genus Lasioglossum; species Lasioglossum figueresi. The sequence continues at coordinate 1,070,355 of CM052189.1, read as the reverse complement.
GGCGAACCTGTTCCGCACTGTAAAACCGAGTTGCATTTTTACTCTCTCTCTCTCTTTCTCTCTCTTTCGCTCTCTTTCTCTCTGTTTTGCCACGAGTATTCGAACGGTAATACATTTAGCTAGCGTTATATGTGCTGCGCCTCTTAGGTGTATTGCAGATCGATAAATAGAAGTACGGAGAACGCAAATCGAAAGGAAGAACGAAATTATTTACAAGACTGTCCTCTCTCTCCCTCTCTCTTCCCCTAGAAACGTAGAAATATTCGAAAACATGGTTCTTTCCCCGTCTTACTATATATATAATATATATGTAATATATATATAATATATATATAATATATAAATATGTTGCTCTCGTTTGAACGATTCACGACTGTGCTGGATAATATAATTATAAAGTCTATATTCGTATCGTTTGTTTAAGCTCTCTCTCTCACTCGCTCGCTCTCTCTCTCTTAAAATTTTCTCGATTATAGAACGATTACTTCGCGGCAAGCATCTTATTATCTTTCCTTTCTCTTTTCTTTTCCCCTTCCTTTCTTGTTTGCTCTCTTTTGATTTTTCAACACAATAACGTAAGAACGCGATATCTACACTGTAGTCAAACAGAGAACACAAACACATCCTCTTCAATACGTGCTCTAGTGATACTGTGCAACAGGAATTTCTTTTTCTTTCCGGTTTAAAAATGTCGAGTTTCATGCACGTGTCTCTCGCCCCGAAAAAATGGCAGAGTAGTAATTTCGTTCGTTTCCCTTTCATTTTCGTTTCAGATATCTCGAGATTCATGTTTGAATTCCTTCCCCATCCCACCCACCCGGCCCTCTATCTCTTTCTCTCGTTTTATCTTTTTTTGTACATTACTCGTTTGTTTTGTTCTTCGTAAAAATTTGTCCCCTTAAAAACTAATCACTGAATTACAATAAATCACAGTTGATCCGTGCAGCAAAGGAATCATCGAGGAATTCCCATCGCTCAGATGCGACAAGTTGCACCATTGACAAACTGATGTTTTTGCTTTTCGTGCCTTGACTAGTGTACGTAAAGCTCGTAACCGTTTTTTTCTTTTTCTCTCTTTCACTCGCTCTGTCTCACACTCACTCTCTCCCAGACTCTCTCTCTTTTTCTCTATTTTGTTTTTCCTTTCTTCCTCTATAAAACGCTGAAACCGTGCAGCTTCCTGAATTATTGCACACAATGAATTTACCCTTAACGATGCGATTTCTCTCAACCGACGTCGTACAGCAACTAGGTATTTTTTCTTTTGTCTTACTTTTTTTTGTTTTTATGCTTTATCGTCCTATTCAACCCAAAAATAGTGTTTTCTTTATTTTCTGTGTGTTCTCTTTTTTCTCTCTCTCTTTGTTCTCGTTACGATCCTCCGCGGTGTGGTTATGAAAAAATAGTTCGTCGAGTCGACAACAATTCCGAAAAAACTCGAGATACCGATTCGCTGATTCGCGAAAACGCGGTGTTCTGTCTCTGAGAAGTTCGCGGATCGTAAAGGAGACACATGAGCGACAAAGAAAAAAGGTTTTCTAGTCCACCGACCATGTATACGAGGAGGACGGTAAACGGGAAAGATTTTTGCCAATTTTCCTTCTGTTTTCCTTCCAAGGGGACCGAAGTAAGTATATGCGCCAGAGCTCGAATCGAGCAATTGCTCCGAAAGAAAATCATAGAACCTGGAAAATACAATCATTAATATTCTGTTCTGCATTAAAGGCCGCCGTACGTTCGCTTAGTTTAAACAAGAGAAATTCTAGACTGGCAGCAGGACTTTGGAGAAAGGGATTCCGAGAACAATCAGCGAAACAAATCAACGAACAAGACGAAAAGGCTGAAGCGAGCAAGTGAACAGAACCAACTGGATACGAAAGAGGGGGGGGGATGCGTTCAACAGAGTTCAGATTCAATAAAACTTGAAACTGCCTCTTCTGTTGCCTCTTTAGTTGATCGTTTTGCTTTCGCGAGATTCTCCCGAGCAAATGAGTCGAAACACGAGTTGTGCGGAAATATCGTCGCACCTCGTTAATTGTACACGACCGGTCCATGCAGCGAGTAACTATCGAGGCACTGCTAGCATGCATCAGCGAGGGACCTTGATAAGGAGTCTTATGCATATTTAATTGAAAAATAGTACGTCTAATGCATGGAAGGTTTACTACAGCGACTACGGTAAATAGAAACAGTCAATATTTTAGGAAGACAACAGCCTGACGCGGAAATAGCGAAGCGATATAAAGAATCTTGAAGACAGCGAAACACTATTAATCAAACATTCAAGGAAACAAATCCGTTCAGTCTTTCGAGTAACTCTAATCAAGAGTCCCGACAGGAGAACTGATCATCAATTTATTATTCAATTGTAAAAATTCTTCAACAACAATCGTCTAATAAGGAACCACATACTGTACTTATCTACTCGAGAAACTTTTTCCCAAAGTTCCACCGTTCGTCACAGACATATCCAACTTGTTACTATAGCGAGAATAAAAATCTCAATCCTCCTCTATATATATATATATACACACACACACACACGCACATATATATATATATATATATATATATATATATATATATATATATACACACACCTCCTATATATGTACATCTCTATCCTCCTGTGTGTACAGTGCGTGCAACGCGACGGGGCAGTGAAGGTAAAAAAAATGCGCACTTGTCTGAATAGATAGCAGAAGGGCGCATAAATAAGGACGCATTTTCGTGTTGAGTTTCAAGTTGGACGTGCCTGTTCCCGAGGTCAGATCTGAAAGCGTAATGGCTCGGTGTGACAAGAAGAGGGGTGTAGTGGGGGTTGTAGAGTGCTTGGAAGAATTGATATCGTGGTACTTACATCGGTCCCGCGACAGCGCGAAACGAAAAGCAAAAGTCGGCGGGATTGCCGCCGTTGTTGATAGGGATCTGTGTGCTGACAGGGGGTGTGTCCGTCCCCGTATACATGGCCAGTGGTCCTGATACAGAGACCACCGAGGAAAGTAAAGGAAGTAATCCTCCGCTACCCAGAGAGGGTTCGATCGACGGAACGACACGACGCGCGATTACCCGACTATATATCGGCGGATACACACACGCCACCTGCATTAATTGTGATTCGTTCTTCGTGTATACTTGCGCTTGATCTTTTCCTCTGGCTTACCTGAGCGGCCGCAGTCGCTGCACGAGACCAGCTCTTCGGAGCCGCCGGTCTTTTTATTTTCCCTAGCATCGCCCAGACAGAAGTCACAGTAGGGAGAGGGTTGGGCTGATTTTCCAGGTTTTTTTTCGTTCGTCCCAGGGGTTGGTGGCCCCTCCGCTCTCACCGAGGAGGGCGAGGGCACCGCAGTGCCCGGGGACGATACTGCTGGCAGATGATCCTCCTTCGTCGACGGGATCGTCGGCGATGAGGGCGCCGTTGTTGACTGAGCCGCACCTGCCACCGGTGATGGCTGAGACTGTTGAGCAGGCTGCGGTTGCGGTTGCTGTGGTTGCGACGATGCTGGCTGCTGAGCCTGTTGAGCCGGCTGCTGGGATTGCGCCGGTGACGGAGCCGCGGGCTGCGTCGACGCCCCCGCAGCGGTCGCGGTAGGCGCTGCGGGGGACGGACTCGAAGTACTCGATGAAGACGCGTTCTGACGACCCCGACGTGTACCACCTAATCACAAACCGACCACATACCCAGTTGCGCTTTGCGTCACAAGCTAATGACCATGCACACTGGCTTAGAGACAATGAGTTTAGAATCAGTCCTGTGACCACCACCAGCGTAATCGATTCCGTCGGCTCCGTACTCTGAACGACACCCAGCTCCTCGATCATCTCTACAAGACGAATGCAAACCGGTGAAAGCATTCAACACTAAAAAGATATATTTTATAACTATTAGGTTGTCCCAAAAGTTTCTTTCGCAATACGTACATTTAACGGTTTACGGGACCCGTTAATATGACGGGTTCTAATATTTTTAATTTGCGATTATTAAGATTGTAAAGATGCTTCTCTGAGGAATTATTTAACAAATTTATTTCTTTGGGTATATATTATTGGAAAAATGGCCAAAAATTTGGAAAGACACATACTTATGTAGTGTTAACTAGTGTTAATATTGTTACATCACACGAGTATACACAAAGAATGTGATCATCCGTTTATTAACTTTTCAGATAACCTAATACTTGTGTGATGCAACAATATTAAATGTACGCATTGCGAAAGAAACTTTTGGGACAACCTAATAGTTTAACCGTTTGCGTTTCTTGCAAAAAATTTGGTACGTATCGAAGGATTTCCGGAGAGACGAGCACGTTGTCAGCGAGATCGCTCGGCCGAGCAGAATTGATTATTCGAAGCGTCACAGTGTTTAGAAAAAGGAACTGGCACAACAATGAGGATAGAAAAGTCAAATAATATATATGTATATGTAAATATATGTATATATATATATGTATATATATATGTATAGAATCGTAACAAGATGCACAAATTACGTAAATCGATGCATTCCATCACCAAGAGCAATTACAACGATACAACGTCGAAGTATCCGTTCCAAGGTCAGACAAAACAGCGGCGCAAACGCGGCAATACTACGATTATAGGCGAATCTGTGGAGATGAATCTCCGGGCGTACGGGTATGTAAATTATATAAAAATGTCTTTAGTGAAGCTTTGTTGCAGGCGATCGTCGAGAGAGGAACAATCGAAGCTAAAATCGCTCCAGGATTGTCAAAAGCGTATTAAATAAAACTACTAAAATAGGTACATTAAAGTAGAGAGAACGAGCAGAAAACGGAAGAAGGAAAATAGAATACTGTATAAACGCCGTTAGATAACTCCGTTACAAAGACTCGGATCAAAACTTCGTCATGCTGCGAAAAGGATAATACAGAACAACCATGATCAAAAAAAGTACACACACGCATACCAAACACACGAGAGAGAGGCTGCGCCCAACAAACTCTACCTCAGCTAATGAGAATGCGGCTCTCCAACGGCATACGACACAAACACTCTGAAATTACGCGATTGCAGAAGCATGCTATTGCAGAACATTCGCCAACAAATCGCTTATTCTCCTTTTCCTCTGTTCCCTTCTTCTTTCCCCGAAAAGAATGAATGATAATCTCGAGTATATAATAACGTAAACCGAGAAACAAATAAATATATATATATATGTGTGTGTGTATATTGGAGAACACAAGGTGTACATAGTGAAGTGTACACAATGCGAAACAGAACCATATCATACTGGCTTAACGACACTGTCTCGGTATGATAATCGAGACTGTAGAAAAGTTGTGCAAATACAGAGAGAGAGATAGAGAGAGAGAGAGAGAGAGAGAGAGAGAGATCAAAATAGATAGAAAAACGTAACACCGACAAAAATTCGTGAACACAGAATGGTAAGAACGCTACGTTATTTGCAATGCATGCATTCGCAACACATTTAAAGAATGTAATACTTAAGTTCCATCGAGTAAAGAGGGTGGGGGGAATAGAGATGATAATATCTGGATGAAAACAGGTCCCGTGAATGGATGAGAGATCAGAGACAAAGATTTCGAGGTACCAAGGGTTGTGTAAGGGTGTCCAGGAGCAAGGGAAACTTCATCAGCGGCGGCGGTGGCTGCCACAAAAGGAGAGTGAGAAAACTGAGCTGATTTTGGCTCCAACCTGGCTGGTTCGAAGCAGCGGTGTCTGCAACGCTCCTAGGTTCAACTTCAGCAGGACTGGGACTTAGTTCCTTAGCAGGATCACCGGAGGAAGTAGAGTGGGAATGACCGTAATGGTAGACCAGACCAGGTCTGGTTTTATACCGTGCGCTGCATACTGCAAAAGTGCAAATACTGTTTTTTTCCCACAAACCATCCAATGCAACGTCCATGATGTGAGAAAGAGAGAGAGAGAGAATCAGAGAAAGAGATGTTGGTTTTTGACGAGGTTGATTGGACTAACCGCCATGTTGGGTATGTCCCATAGAAATGTGACATTTGTTAAATGAAAAAGCGAAAAACAGACAAAAACGATTCTCGTACAACGAGAATCGTATCTACTGGATATCTACAGTTCGGAGAAAGTACACGGCGGTTAAAGGATTCGAGGAGAAGAAGCTTTACTAGGTTCAGGATAGCATTTGCACACCTTCCGTACCAGTACATATCCCTATCCACCTACGAATCTATATGTGGACAAGCAGTGAAGGAGTTCCAGCCCAAGAAGCAAAACTAATACGATGCAAGGCTTGATGCTTGTATACTCCTACAGAATGAGCTCGCTACAGTGTGAGCCAGTACATTCTTGCTCTGTTATTGGCAGGTAGTATATAGGTCCGAAGATATTTGGCCGATACTGTGAGCTCGATCAGATTAATCAACGGTGTATATGCTTGCGTAGAGCAGATGTGCATGGTTAGAATCAAAGCTTACTGGTCATGGCCAAATGTCTTTAGATTTATCCACTAGTCTAACAGGAGTGGTTTCAAGAAGTAAACAGATTGGCAGGCACATTCGAGTTAATTCATAGACTTTCGCGTCTGGAAAAGTTCGATCAAATTAGTAGTGACTATTATTACTCCTTCAAGATCTGAACAAACGCGTATCCTATCTGTTGTTTTTCTTTTCTTGTGAATATTATTATTTCCCGCGAACTACCAATGACTAGTATACTACCTTTCTAAAATTGGTAAAATAGCATATAGAATTTTACACAGCCTGTGTAACGTTTGAACGCACTGAATATGTTTACTCGCGCGTGGTCAATCTTATATCCCTTTCATACAGAACCATGTCACGTCTCTTCATACTTCGATAAACAGGAAATAGAGAAATGGAGTACAAGGTTTAATACAAACACAAAGTATATACGACAAGGATCGGAGTATCCTATATAGTGTAAAATTGATAAACTTGAAGGAAAACAGCAGTCAATACGGTACTGATCAATCTCACTGAGCAAAGAGCATTAAAGTTCAACATGAAATTACTATAAAGTCTAAAAAGGAGCACCTCTCCACGTTATAAAGTTCATTATAAGTTCAATCACCATCCCCAAAGTGTAAAATTATGCGGCAACCAAGACTAGAGTCTTCAATAATTTATTTCGAGCTTCCATATTATTCTTCTTTTTTTTTTATATATATATCGTATAGTAACCTTTTGCGTAATCTTGTGAAATAATACGTAAGGCATCATAAAAATATAGTTATTTAATAAAATTAACAAATCTTCTAACGCAATGCACTTGTTCGCTTATTCGAAATAACAACTGATAGAACTAATAATAGTAATCATAATGAAACTAGTAACAGGAAGTGGTCATTTGTAGTTGTATCTATGGTTAAACTTACGGTCACAAACGAATGGCTTATCAGTGTCAACAGCATCATAGTTGGTTTTTTTCCGCCCACGTCCCCCACCCTATTCGATCAAAGTGTTTTACAAAATTTAGTATATTCAATATAAAAAATACATGAAATAAATCAAACATACCTTTGTACGTTTGCTCCCTGGACTATCTGTGGAAGGCGGATGATTTCGTGCAGGATGATGTCCACCCCCACGAGGTTTTCTTCGTTTCCTTTTACTACTATAACTTTCTTCGTAGTCATAATCACTTTCAGGATCTGGTTCCTCGTACGCGTCCATATCTAATATGTCCTGTTCGTCGTAGAACCAAGCATCTTTACTATGTTCCTCTGTAAGAAATTGTTTTTATTATTTTATTGAATACTCATATTGAATCCTCGTTTCTTTATAAATATATTTACCTTTAAGAGCAACAGATTCTTTACTATCATCGTTTACATGTGTTACTGTTTCTACACCTTCTACGCCGTCTTCTGGGTCCCCCCTGGGACCTCTTTTTGGATGCAAATAATGCATTAAATACTGGCGTCTCTTTTTCCTCCATCTTTTACTGGGATATGTGTATATTTGACCGTGCAGCAGGCCTGGAAGTCTTTCTCTCGCCGACATGAACAGCGATGAATGATTTTGTGCTACGCCTGTAATTTTATAATAATTTATGTTACTTGAAAGTTGTAATAATATGGTTTTAGGGGGGCAATCTTATTTCTAGGATTGATAATGAAAAGATGGGGTTTTCCAGTAGTCAAAAGCACTAGATAAAAGATCGATCTAGGCCACAGTTACCCTCAAAAGTCCTATTTTTACTTTTACAAAGCGTAATTTGCATTATTCAGAATACATAAAGCTGCGACAGCTACACGCTGCTGAATAATGCAAATTATGCCTCGTAAACGTAAAAATAGGAAATTTGGGAGCGACTCCAGCCTGGACTATCTTTTATCTAGCACTTTTGACACCTAGAACTAAAATAGTTGTTTTATTAGAATTTAAACATTATTATACAGAGGTCTTACAAGACTGTTTCTCTGAATTTACGCTGTGATTCCAAACTTTTGGCTAGTAGTGTATGTGTGCTGATCACATACAAACAGACGCGATCGATTCGTATAGGAGTACATATTATACAACGCTGATAATGGGTACGTTTCGAAATCACGTAAACATAAAAAATACCTGTTTGCGAATCGAGGAAAGGCATACGTAGTCGTCGTTCTCTGCATAATCGGCTGTTATAATTCGAGGCATTTTCGATGGACTCCCTGTACGCGGTGTCATTAAGGTAGCTGGAAAAAATCGATAGTTGCCATGTAGACGCTCCGGAACCAACAAGTTGAAAATTCGCCAATCGTTATTATTGTAACACGCACCTTTCGATCTTACACAGATTACTTTCGTTTACAACTTGAATAAGTCCGTGAGAAGCCGGCGAAATTGTAATGGCTGTCATTTTATAACAACCGAAAAGTACTCCTCCAGCCTCCAGCCCTTGCTAGCCGTTTGCTCTTCTTCCCGGAAAAGGAGCCCTATAGGCTCCATTGACTGACGCATGCGCACTTCGTCCGACTGTCGCGATCTCCCCTACCGGCCTCCCAGTTTCCCGCGTAATTTTCAAATGTATACATCAATGTGTAGTACACATTGTGTACTTATTGTTATGTAGTATAGCTAATTTCAAAAATAAAAAATTGTAATAATGGAGATAAGTATTATTGTTTAACTTTTTAGGTCTTTATCTTTGTGTGTAGCACATTTACTTAATAGAATCTATTTCATTTATATATATCTATTTCATTTGTGTTGTAAATCATATGTATTGTATTGTATATATACAGAGTTTTGACAAGATTGTTTTCCAAAGCGAATTGTAATTGAACTTATTAATTGGTGTATGAAGATTTAACTTGGTTAATGAGGTAATCATGCACATATACGTTAGTTTTTGCGACGTAAGATAAACTGAAAGCAATTCGAGTCGAACGTACTACTTTATTTCAATGGTTGCTACAAGAAATTTGAAAGGCGGAGATTTTCTATCGGCGAGAACATGAGATACAATTTACAACAACAGTTTATTCTGAGAGGATATTAACTGCAGTTACAGCAATATGCATATTGACTGTATCCGTAATAAATTATGGAGCACAGCCGTTGAGATGAACATTTCATGTTACGATGTACACTCAATGTTTCTGTTACAAAGACGGTCATAACTGAATGTTATCTGTAACCTCTAAGTAAAATAAATTATCGTCGATGACTCTTTGATGCAGTAGATAGAGATACGTCCCTTAGAAAAAAATGCTTCCTAAGTAAAAGCGAAATATATACTAACTCTAAATTTATCAATTTTATGCGTCTCTAATGCGTCATGGAACAGAATATGTCGATAATAAATGCTCAATTATTTGTTAAACTGTATCGTAACTTGCTCAGCAAGGGATTAAGTGTAAAATATTCTATACAAAAGTTATTCTACATATCTTTACGTTTCCTTTAGAAACAGGCTTCCCATAGCGTGACATTTTTTCTTGTTTTATTTCAATAGTTCGTGTGCATTGTTTTTAACATGTTTCCAAAAATGTTGTTTCATCTAGTTCTATAGATTTCGTGTTACAATCGACACCGTTGGAATTACAGCCTACAAATAAATAAATATTCCATTTGTTTGTGAGAGCGTGTTTAGAATTTTTCCTCGCAATTCTGATCCTTCCGCTCTTTGAACGATTTAAATTTCGTGATTAAATCGTCTACGGCGACTTCTCCGTGCACCACGTTGTCCCTGGTTCGAACATTCACTGTGCCAGCTTTACGTTCTTTTTCTCCGACGACTGAAAGCAAAATTAATAAATAAAATATTCCTGCATTTAACACAGAGTATAGAGAACATAATATATTACCGAGAATGAAGTTGAACTGTGCAAGTTGAGCATTTCGTATCTTCTTGTTCAAAGTATCGCTCGCGTCCGTATCAACCTCTGCCAGGAATCCAGCGTCCCAAAGCTTGTCTTTCACTTGGAAAGCGTACTCGTCGAACTGAGAAATCACCGAGATGACCATTGCTTGTCTCGGAGACAACCAGAATGGCCACTTTCCAGCATAGGATTCAGTTAATATTGCAATCATTCTTTCAACAGAGCCCAGAATAGCTCTGTGAATGATTACTGGTCTCGTCTTCTCTCCGGCCTCGCTGAAACATCGAAGCATTCAATCAGTAATTTTAATCAGTCTCTATTTATAAATAATACGGTGACAACGAATAACTTACTTGACGTAAGACAAATTAAATCTAATCGGTAACTGGAAGTCCAATTGAATTGTAGCACACTGATGAGGTCTCTTCAAAGCGTCCGTGATCGTTATATCAATTTTCGGACCGTAAAACGCGCCGTCCTCTGGATTAATTTTCCACGGTGCTCCGAACGTATTCAAACTGTCTTCCAACGCTTTCTCGGCTTGATCCCACATGGCTATGTCTCCCAAATATTTTTCAGGTCTCGTGGATAGACACAAGTTGAACGTGAAACCGAAAACGGAGTACACATGACGCAGGAAGTATAACGCGCCAAGTACTTCATCTTTAATTTGCTCTGCCGAGCAGAATATATGCGCGTCGTCTTGCTGGAAGCGTCTGACTCTGGTGAGTCCAGTTAATGCACCAGATAATTCATTCCTATGCAGCACCCCGAAATCAGCCATTCTCAACGGCAACTCGCGCCAGGATCTGTTACGCACGTCGAAGATCATGCAGTGGCCTGGACAGTTCATAGGTTTGAGCGCGAACGTTTCCTTCTCGACGTCGAAAGAGAACATGTTGTCCGCATAATGCTGCCAGTGGCCAGACGTTTGCCATAATTTGCTATTATAAATATTAGGTGTAACTACTTCTTGGAAACCTCTTTTCTTGTATTCTGATCGGATAAACTTCACCAAGGTGTTGTAAATATGCGCCCCACGTGGCTGGAAGAAGCACGACCCTGGAGAAAGCTCGTGGAAGAAGTATAGCTCTTGTTCTCTTCCTATCTTTCTGTGATCTCGCTTAGCAGCTTCTTCTTGGAACTTCTCCCATTCTTTCAACTGCTTGGTGTCGGGAAAACTGATGCCATAAATTCTCTGCAAAGATTCTGCATTGGCGTTCCCCTCCCAATAGGTGGAGGAATTTTTTGTGACTTTGATAGCCTTCACCTTTCCAGTGTGCCTAATGTGTGGCCCTCTGCACAAATCGATCAACGGTCCGCACCTGTACACCGTGGTCTTAGGTGTCTTAATTTTTTCGTTAATTATACGAACTTTGAATTCGTTGTATTTAAACATCTCCAACAACTCTTCCTTCGTCATTTCCAGCCTCTCGAAAGGCTGCTTTTCTTTGACTATGGTTTTATAAAGGCTCTCCAAGTATGGGAAGTCTAGATTCGATATTCCCTTTTCACCTAGGTGCATATCATAGTAAAATCCATTCTCAATTGGTGGACCGTAACATAAACAACCACCGTACACCCTCTCCATAGCTTCTCCCAATATGTGCGCACTGGAATGCCAAAAAACTTGTTGACCGTCGTGGCTATCGAACTTTAGAAGTTCAAGCTTGCAATCGGACTCCAAGGGTCTATCCAGATCCCACAGTTCATTGTTCACTTTCGCAATGACTGTATTATCTGCTAAACCTTGACTAATACTTTTCGCAACTTCATATGGTGTTGTGCGCCAAGCTTGGGCAACTACTTCTTTCCCATCGGGAAGAGTTATCTTTATATCGGCAACTGGCTTTGATGCCAGCTCCGCTTCGTAGACTGCTTTCAGTTTGTCCCATAATGTTATGCGATCCTGGAAACATATATTAATGTAGATATGAATTACTATTGTGAACAGTAGAACTGTCAATGTGAAAAATATTCTTTGCTGTACCTGGATGTAATTGGGCCACGGATTTAATTCCACAACCGTTTTTTCATCCGTACCAGCATTCTTTTTTCTCGCCGCCTTCATTTTTACCTAAATTTTGGGCAGAAAGAAGGTATTAGATTTATCGCAAAAAAGTTTAATTATTTCTAAAACGCTGAACACACGAGTAGACAACGGATTTTATGCATTTATAACAAAAATGAGTAGGTACAATTTATTAGTAGGTACAAAAAAACCATATTAACAAAGAAAATAAACATTTTCAGTTTGCATATTTCCGCACAGATCCACTGTTTAACGACGACGTATATAGTTATTTAGTAGCATTCACCAGAACGAAACTTTGTTGTATTACATCAGATTATTGATTTCACTATGGGATGGTGGTCATTTGTATAACGAAAACGGTTTGAGTAGCTATTCCTTGAATAAATGTTTTTAACGACAAATAAACGGAAAAGATTCGTAACACGGAAATAAGTATCGGTGTAACAATATACTATATAACCAACCCAAGAAGCATGTGGCCGCATCGAAACATTATACAAGTTTCTAGAACTGCAAATACGCAAACTCGTCAACATATTTTAACGTTAAAAATGAAAGAGAGAAAAATTCGATGAAATATAAACCGTGTTCATGCCTTTTCTTCCTTCAAACTCAGGTTTTGCACGTTATTCACCACGTCGTCACTCATTATGTCGACCATATTGAAACCTGGACTTACTGCAACTTACTGCCATGCTGTAATACTTATCTATATGTATAGTGCGAATACTTTATCATAAATAGCGCAAACTATCAATGAATTAAGCAGTGACTCGCAATCAAACACATACAAGAATGTTCGTCATTTATTGGTTTGTTTTATTAAAAAAATAATAATCTCCTAAAAAAATATTTAGGAAAAAACATTATGCACATTACATTATAATGTTTGTCATACATCCAAGAATGTAAAACTAAAAGCACATAGCTCATTATCAACGATTAATATAACGGAAACAGTAGGGCGGGGAATGCGTTTAGTTTTACACTCTGTGTAATGTAAAATTTACAATGTTTTCCATTCATAAATATGTTTGGCTAGTTACATGTTTAATGTTTAAATAACTAATGCACGTCTTCTTCCTAAAAATGTATACGTTCGTGACGAATAATATGACTTCTATGATGGAACCTTTTTCCACAAGCAGGACAAACGTACGGTCTTTCATCTGTGTGGATTCTATTGTGTATTTTCAAGTCGTACTTTTTGAAAAACGATTTACCACAATGAGAACACACGTGATTCCTCTGTTTCAGGTGATCTCGTTTCACGTGCTCCTACGATAACAAAAATTTATTGAGACAAGAACTTAAAAATACTCTTTGAAGAAAATATACTCACATTTACTTGCGAAGAAGTATTGTAAATTTTTTGGCACATGTCGCACGCAAACTTTTGAGGACCTTCCGGTCTGTGATTACTAGCGATATGCTTGTTCAACGTAGATTTCCAAGCGAAGGACATTTTGCATTCCTTGCAATGAAACTTTTGCTGATCTGCAAAATGTGTACCTATATGTTGTTTATAGTTGTAACTGGTTGAGAATGATTTTTCGCATACGGTACACTGGAATTTTAACAGATATACTTTGGACTTTTTCAAATCTTCTTGTTGATCCTCTTGTTTGTCGTTATTGATGGTATCGTCAATTTGCACCTGTGTCTCCCCTTCGTTAATAATTTGGTCATTATCTGTATTAATTTCACATTGTATATCGTCGTTAAGAGAAGTTAAAAGTGTCTGTTCACTGTCGTTAATTACGTCACTCTTCTCATTCTCTTGGATGGAATCGATTTGGCTGAAACTTTGAAATTGCAGAAGCTGATCGTTGTCTTTGCACTCTAACATTTTGGAGCTTTGAGTTTCAACTCCCTCGTTTTCCACGAATTTCAGAAATCTTTCGGAACTGTCGTCATAGTTTAATCGCTCAAAAACTTCGAAATTCGTTTCCACGTATTTATCAAAATCATTTTGCGGATCCAATAAGATCTGACTCGCGGCGAAACTTTTCTCTTCCCCTTGTAATTCGTATTGCGTATAATTTAGATCGCTGGGTATATCGTCTCTTATATTTTGTTCAGGATGGACGTCTTCGTTCATGTTTCCTACATTCTCGGAAATATCTGTAGTCTCCTCTTTATTTTCGGACGTTTTCACGGACTGTATGTTCGGTAGTTTTTCTACTAGATTATTGATTAAAAATTCATAAAATTGTTCCCCTGTTTCTGTCTGTACTAAACGTAGCATTGATTCTTCCTGATTTGTAGCATTATTTTCATCGTTTATACCCTCAGTAACCTTTGCGGTTTCCTCCACATTTATCTCTTGGCGATTTTGAATAGTTAAATCGAGTTTATCGTGTTCATCGATACTCGATTCCGATAAATCTATCTTTTGAAACATATCTGTAACATTCAGAGAAATATTTGCCGAAGCGTTATAACTTTGTGGTACTTCTGATTTCTGTAAATCCAGTTCATATGTTTGCGAACATGACAAATACTCCTGATTGTTCGAGAATTTCGTATTCAATTTGCTTTTCAGAGGAGGTTCATCCATTTCGCACACATACAGTACATTCTGAAGTATTTCATTATTGGATATCAGTTTCTCAGAATCAGCTAATTCCTCGGTTAATGAAATTTTCTCGTTAATATGATCGCAAAAATGTTCTTGCGCAATGTGATCCTTACTGTTCTCAATGTTCTCCAAATTAATTTTCTTTAACTACACACAAAATAAAATTACATGTAACATCTATGTCAAAATTATGTGATTGTAATTATACTTTGTTACCTGTTCCGATGTGATATAAATTATCGTTTCCAATGGCAATACTCTTTTCATATTTTCCTCGTTTTCAAAGAAATCAAAATTCTCCTCGAGTACTGAATTCTTCTGAAAATTCTGAACAGCAAAAACAATCAAGAACAGGATGTTGTCAACGTTATCTATCCGATTCTTACCATTTCGTTATTCTTGCACTCTGAATTGGTTGCGTTCTTCAAATGAGTGCTCTCGTGTTCCCGCAAATGTAAAACTAAACTGAAACTCTCACCGCAGGTCTTACAATAGTGTTGTCTTTTAAGAATCTTTTGCTGAGCAAGTGCGTTACCTTCAACAGACTATACATTGCTAATGAGATATATATAGATGTCCAAAGATGTCACACTACGCAATATAATATCGTTCAATCACCTTATTCTTGTTTAGTGTGTGATCCTTCTTCTCAGCAGTGGTATTAGCGCTATTACTTTGCACCTCGTGCACATCTTTCTTCGGTTTCACATGAGTACGCTTGTGTCTGGCGAGAGAGCTAATCTGCGTGAAGCGTTTGCTACAAATTGAGCATGGATATGGTTTAATCCCTGCAAATTTAATTTCAAATTATTTCCTTTTATGCTGAATTACTTGTATTGAGTTGGCAAGAAAGTAATTTTGGTATTTTAAGGTGAAATAGAGCCCAATTTTTTGATTCAAGCAATAATCTTTAATAAATAAGATATTTTCCCTTTTGTTCAATGATCTTTTGCCAAAAAGAACTAATAAGAATATTTTTTATGATGAAAGCTCATTGCTTGAATAAAGAAATTCGGTTTTATTTCATCTTAAAATACCGAAATTACTTTCTTGCCAACCTAATATATAGACTACGGAAGTTTGCAATTTTTTGAGACAATTTTTAAGAAAGGGAAACCAAAGAAAATATTATTTTTAGTGGTAGTAGCTTTTGTAGATCTGAAATATATCAAAATTTTTGAAATTTTCACAAACCATAAATGCATAAAGATCCACAGTCTACTTATATATAGATAATATAATTACCAGCGTGCATTCTACTATGCCTAATCAGATTGGATATGTGATTGAACTTTCTCCCACAAACTTCGCAAATGCAAGTGTTGGTTCCCAAATGAATATTTAAGTGCGTTCGTAGGTCGGCTTTCCTGAAGAAACCTTTGCCACAGATTTCGCAAAGCTGCGATTTCTCACTTAAATGTATACTTCGATAATGATAATCGTGTTGAGAAGCTCTGTCGAATGTTAAGTCGCATTGTTGACACTTGAAAGGCCTTGCTACGTTCTCGTGCGATTTATCAGATTGTTCTTGGTTGCAATGTTTTACTTCCGTCTGAGATTCACTGTTTATGTCTATCTTTAAGAATTGTTTCAACAATCCATCTCCAGTATAATTATGCAAATGATCATAGAATTCTTCCTTATTTGTAAACAAGAAATCACAGATTGGACAGGCGAGATTCGTGAATTGCATTTCTGTTACATCATTCCTGTAACTTTCTTGTAAATTTATACCGATTGACATATTCGTTTATTTCAACTATTGGATTCACTTTTTCTCCTAGAAAATCTTATTTATTACAAATGTAAGAATTATTACTGAAAACAGATGAAATGTACAAGGATCTGTTTTATGGTTAAATAACCTAATCAGTTTCAATACGTAATCGTAATATACGTACAGAGAGATACGTCTATCTCTGGTATATACATAGTGTATGTATATACCCAGTCAACCAGGCCTGCCCTCTAGCCCAGCCTGGCGAGCTGGTGATGTGCATTATGCTTGCTAGGTAGCGCTTGCTCCTGGCAGAAAGACGAGCACAGTAGGGATTTGTGTCCAGACTAAAAGATGATGTAGGATGTAGGATCTTGTCCAGGCTAAAAGATTATGTAGGATCTTGTTCACTTGGACCACAGACGAGGTATAAGGTGGTTGTAGCATGAAACAGAACCTTTACTAGTCCGTGAAAATCTAAAATCTTAAAATCCGAGGGGGAAATCCGCTCTACCATGGGTGAGAGATTTGATCCAGGTTAAAAGTGGGAGGGGAAAATCCGCTCTACCGTGGGTGTGGGATCTGATCCAGGCTAGGATTCTTTGTAGGGGCAGCACTATACCGGTGGCATCGAAAAACCGGGCATATAATTATGCAACGCTAAGCAAAATGATTGGTTCGGGCCTGCACGCACTATACTTCTGAGCCTGAGTTTTCAGTAAGTAACAACCAATGAAAATCTCACAGGTCTTTAACAATTATGCAATATATTTGTTCAATAATTGTAAAAAAATAATGCTAAACGGCTTAATGATGCTGCCGATGACTTAACAAAACCAATTAATAATCGTCAAGCCCATTCCTACTAACCATGTTATTATACACATTGATCGCTAATGTCTCTTACAGGTATATTGCAGTATCGGAGCATACGTGTCCGCTGTCATTATTTGATAAATAAATCGTAAAAGAGATTAACAATAGTAAGATGAGACCAACCTGACTGTACTCTCACCTTCTAGTCAGTGTGAAATTGTAAAAATGTATTTAGCCAATTTGTTCATTAGTTTAATAGTCTGCACATCGTTGATGGTCCATGGGGTTAGTAAAACTTAAAGTACACATATCAATAAACTAGCGAATCTTTATTCAAAATAGAAACTATCTGAGTCAACCAGAAGAAACAGAACCTAAATAACAATGTGTTTCTTCGTGGTATAATTTTATTAAGTCAAAAATGGTGTAACACATTCACAGTCTATATATCACCGTATTAACAAGATGAATTGTCAAATTCCAGAGCGATGTATATTACGATCCATGGATACAGTTAAGAGTATACCACGCGTTCAACGACGAACCCGAGCCGATTTATGTAGAAAGAGGAAACATCACGTTGCCTAGCGTGCGTAGCGGTGTCTCTGTTGTTGGGCAAAATGGTCTGTTGCCATCGCAGACGAACGAGCTAGTGGAACTAGCCAAACAGGATGGCAAGTATAGACTCAAAGTTGTGGCTAGAATCCCTATGGGACGCGAGACAACGTTCCTAACGTCTGTACCAGCGGTAAGTAGCTTCATATTTCTGGTCTACCTTGTTCTATTACTAATTATTCCCTCTATACAGTGTTATCTCCTGGGCTCGGACCTAGAAGACATCATAACGATATGGCTGGACAGCATGGCCGAACCGATCGCCATCAGCCAAACATCACCAGGTCCCTGCAGCATTCAGAATCCATTCACAAACATGTGGACTACCGATGTAGTTGTTAAGTACCCGGACGGGGGGCCAGTTCCAGACACTGCCACGTACATATTAAAAGTTGAAAGAGAAAGGGAAGCGAGGGAAAGAGGGGAAGCCAAAGATAATAGACCTTACCTTTCGAGATACGTAAGTTCCAAGTATCAAATAGATTCTGTACCATTATCTACATTTGTCTTATATATTTTTTCGTGTTTCAGTGGATGTACATTTTCCTTGCATTTATTTTCGTTGTTCTGTCTGCCGTGACCAATCCAGAAGCTGCAGCAGGCTCGGGTGGCAGTGCCCAAAGACAGTGACGTAAAAACTGTATTGTTGCATTCGCGTGTGCATTGTATCTCTAAGTGTGCTCGTGCGGGAGATGTTTATTTATAAAGTTTACAATGTACTTTCTTAAACGCAATTGCAGTAATCATGACTGTATGCTCTTCTGAATAAATTCTTTAACTTAATTCTACCGACGTGGTATTTGACTACCAGATCGATCGCCACTTTACTTTTTAACACAAAGGTAAACGATTGAGAAACTCGATAGAGGTATATAATTTTCTGTTCAAAGGAAGCTGCCGCGACTATACACTAATGTACGTATATACATACAGTTCAATACATCAGGTGAGGTTCACAGGTGTAACAGGATCAATAATCCACCCCCATTGAATGAGGTTTCACCAGTCTGCATTAGAGTGTCCATCAGACCGAGTCAGAATGGCAGCGTTTTCTTTGAACATTCAAAGACACGTAGAGCCGGGTCTGGTCGTTAGTGGGAAATTTGATGGCTCCCACGCTTGTTTGGCAGTGGCGACGTTCGGTGGAAACATTCTGGTTCATAGTCCTCACAGACAGCCGCAGGTGAATAGCCGCGACCATGAGCAGTTCGATAGAAAATTGTCTTGGAGTGGAGAGCTGGCTGACCTTCAGATTGGAACTGAGGTACAATAAATTTCAAAGAAGTTTCAGAAGCTTCTAATCAGTAGACTGTGGATCTTTAAGCATTTATAGCAAAATTGAAAATGTCAATACATGATTTCTTATCTATTAAAATTATTAAGGGAAAAAATAACATTCAATTTGAATCCTATTTTTTGCAATCGACGCAGACAATTTTTATTTTGCATAAAGATCCACAGTCTACTAATCAGCTATCTTTTATCAATGCACCATCAGATTACAGCTCTGTGCACCGGGCATCTCACTGATGAAGATAGGGACGTCCTCTTAATTGGAACTGCCAGCCACGTCCTTGCCTTCCATGTCGAGGACAACTCCGATATCTTCTACAAAGAGGTACAAGAGTATGTCAGAGTTGGACAGAAGTTATTTCGAATGATTGTTTAACTCTGGAGCATATTCATTCAATGGGTACTCTATTAAAATCATCAAGGGAAGAAATAACTTTCACTTTTGTTTCTACTTCTTGCAATTGATGCAGACCATTTTCATTTTGCATGATGATCCACAGTCTACAGATCATTTATATCGCCTAGATGACCGATGGAGCCAAGTGCATAGTCATCGGCAAACTGGGCTGGCTTCCCAACCAGGTTGCAATTGTTGGTGGCAACTGTTCAGTGACAATCCTGGACTCGCAAGGCACAGAACTATTTTGGACAGTGGTCGAAGGCATCGTCAGCTCTTTGGCTGTTTTTGATTTCGACGGGGACAATGAAAATGAGGTAGATTTCATCGATCCTCTATTTCGTAATACAAATTGTTTGATGTTTTAGCTGATCACTGGTACACGAGATTTCGAAATCAAGGTGTACAAAGAAGAGAACTCGCTATGGGAAGCTAAGGAAACGGCTCCAGTCACTACCCTAACTGGCTTACCTAACAGGAGATTCGTTTATTCGGTTGGGAACGGGACGTTGGGTGTCTATGAAATGGCGCAGAGATTGTGGCGTGTCAAAGTGAGTCTTCGGATAACTGCAACGCGAATGCAGATATCTAATTTCACGAATCATTTAGTCGAAACACAGGGTGGTGGTGACAAGAAGCTTCGACGTGAACGGGGACGGTACTCCGGAAGTTATAACAGGTTGGAACAATGGAAAGGTGGATGCGAGGTCCTCCAATAACGGCGAGGTGATCTTTAAAATCCAATTGTCCAGCGGAATATCTGGGATCGTGGAAGCCGATTACAGACGAATCGGCAAGTCTGACCTGGTTATCGTGTCTACCAGCGGCGAAGGTACCAGCTAACGAAGAAATTAATGGAATTAGAAGTTCTTCATTAATGTCTTCCAGTTCGCGGCTACGGTTCTGGATCTACGATGGACACTCCAGAACCCGGAGAAGCTATGCGCGAGCTGCTGGCCAAGAAACAAGTTCTACAGATGGAACTTAGGCAGAGAACTGCGTCCGTTCCGACCATGTATCACAGGACCAAGTTGGCAGTGACTTTGACGAGTATCAATGGAGCTGCTAGGGTTGCTCTTGCTTCGGGACCGGGATTGCTGGTAAGTATACAGCTGTCAGATATTATGATTGAAGTGAAAACAATGATTTTTCAGATCCATTGCGCCATAGTCTTCACCGAGGGTGTGTTTGACGGCGAAACACTCGTCGTCCATCCTGTAAAACCGAAAGGGGAACTGGAAATCGAGCTTCGTCCATCCAAAAACTCGCCGGTGGACATTCACGTGAAGGTGTGCGTGGGTCCTGCAGGCGCAGATCTACTGCAGGTAGAATACGAATAGTCGGAAGTAGAATATAAACGATAGACCATTTTATCTCTATTCTTTTTGAACTCAGGTGTTCGAAATGACCCGGCAGCTGCCCAGATTTTGCATGTACGAGATGATACCAAAGCCAGGTCATCTTGCGGAAGATGTTGCGAAGAATTTCGTTGTCGCCGAGGTACGTTAATAGTTTATCTAAAGTGTTTAAAAAATTACTGTCCAAAATTCCTTCAGTTTTCAGAGAGGCCCCAAAGGATTGCGCTCTGGTTGAATCAAAGTTTGATCCTCCCGAACGAGTTCGAGGTCAGGGAAGACGGACAAAATGGCGGAGGGATTGAGATGTGGCTTCGTGGGATGCGAGACAATAAAATTCATTGTTTCAAGACGGACGCAGCTGGGAAAGTAACCATCCTAACAGAGGATTCAACATTTGCAGGGGACATTATTCAATCGTTAGCGTTGTACTTGGGTCTGAGGGAACTAACCTCGGAAGTGACGTTTCCGGAAGAGGAGAAGAAGCTCTTGGACGCTTTGGAAAGAGTCAAAGGTACTGTATATTCAGTGACGGGTTTAACGATAAGCGGACTAAGTGGCCGCGTGGGGCACCGAATTGTTAATAAGAATGTTAATAATTTTATGAGAGTTTTCTTGCAACTTCTATTTCTAACTTGAGTTTGAGGGCCCCAAAATTTTTACCGCTTGGAGCCTTCACTTGACTTGAGCCGTCTCTGTGTATATTGCTTTCTATATTTAAAAAAGAATGTTAACAAATAAATATACTCTGTTCTTTCGCAGATTTAAAAGACATTGATACCAGACTGCAGGCAGAAGCAGCCAGCGATACCACTCTGTTGAAGAACATTATAATTCGCTTGGAAGACGCCAGGATCCTCGAGAACATCGACGAGATGAGGAAGAGGTTGGTGCAGTTGAAGAATGTGAACATGGATTTAATTAAAGAACATGAGATTAGGATGAAGAGCTATCGGGAGCTGGCGTCGAATTTGAAGGAGTTGAATCTCGGGGTGCAGCGTGCTGCTAAATTAAGAGGTAAGTGAACGATCCAGCTTTTTGGCGAATTAGAGAACCTGGTGAATCTAATTCCAGTGGGCAAGAATGCATCGAACACGGTGGCTCACTGCAGAGCAGCTATCCAAGACAATAACCCGAAGGCGCTTCTTCTGGCAATAAGACACGGATAAAATTGAACTTACATCATTGTTTTATTGTTATACAAGACAACTATTCAAGTTCCACGTTAAAATACTCCATAAAATAAGTACCGTTCGTACTGCTAACTCTAATCTTCTCGGGACCCGACTTTACAATATATATTTTTAACAAATGATATCACAGGATATACAAGTCTTTCCAACAACCTTCCAACAATTATTCGAGCAGCAAGATTGTACAACACAGTTTTGTACTTTCATCAAGTAGCAACATTTATACATGGAAAACAATTAGAAACTAATCTAAATCCTTCTCTGGTTGCCCGTCTGCGAAATAAGTAGCGCTGCGATCAGTGGTTTGCTCCTCGCACAGAGATGCTGAATCTTCTTTTAAGAGGAACAGGCGACGGACGACGAAGAGTGTTCAAAGTGCCATCGGTGGACGCCCGAACCCTGAAGGAAGCCTGCTGTCCAGAATTGCCTGGCAATTCCGTCAACAGTTTGTAGACGTCGGTGAAAACGGCCATGACCTGTCGAATAAAAATAATCGGGCCAGTTACTGCTACCGTTACGTAACCAGGCGAGATTATCTATTCAGTCACTACGACGAGAGTATTTTACTTCGCAGGCTACGTTCGAACATTATCACTCGTGCTGTTTTTTCATTGTCACCCGTTAAACGCTCGCGGCACGTGTATGGCCGCATGTATCAGAATTCTTTCTCTACTCTGCACCTTTCTTTGTAATTTCATTAATTGTGAAATCAAAAATTTGCAACCGGTTATTTGGTTGGCAGCGGTACGTTGCAGATTGTAAACGAATTTATTAATAACTCCATAAACCGATGCAGAAATTCCTTTTTGAGAGTGGCCAAATCGTTCCAAATGTGGCTGACGTGGCAGTTGACTCGTGTCAGTCAATTTGACTGCCATATCGGTCGTATGTAGGTGACACAATTTCCCGTCCACCTTCGATGATGCATTTTCGCTGCAACATGTTCGCTGAACTCAAATTTTATTAAGATCTGTAGCATCTAAAAGCGCTGTGTCAATAATATCAAACAATTTTGTCTCTTCAAATACCCAATGTAGACTTGAATGAAGTGCAAATGTACTGAATGAAGTGTGAATGTACTGAATGAAGTATAATAATGTATCTACTGTACGTCCAAGAACAGATAAGAGATCACATACAATTTTTACTGACGGTGTCGGAAATGTTAATGATAAACTTGAATTTCAATAACCAATGGTTGTTTCATAGGCATTTCAGTTTTTTCAGAATTCACATTGAAATTCATATAATAATAATCCACATAATAAAAATCCATATCGCAGAACGTTGTAAAAATAAGCTAAACGTCTACGGAATTTTATTATGTTTCTATGCTATTTGCGTAAAAGTTGCGTCTTTCTCTGCAGATAAAAAATAATTGCACAGAATAAATATCAAAGTGAAGCAAATTTAAATATCCTTTCCGGAAGAAGGTCACTCGAGTCTACGATAGAAGGGTTGAGATTGAAGGGTGCAACAGAAGTGCTATAGAAGTGGGCGTGCGAATAAGCAGCGAACGATAACCGTGATCACCGGCGAGTAGTTCGATTACTGGGTAATTAATTGTGAAACAAATTTTTAATTGTGGCACGTTACGATCCTGATAACAGCGGCGTACACATTGTACCGATGTCGGTCGATATCGCGCGTCCACACTCGCCGCAGATACAGATTTTGTTTACGACTTCGCGATCACGCGTAAACGCCATGACTGGTTTCCCGGAGGAGTAAACAATCGTATAGAAAAATAACCGATTAATCTCGAATCGTAAACGGGGCCCTGAACGATTTGCAAATTGTTTTCACCCCTCTTTCCTCGATTCTCCCCACTTTGTGGAACCAGAGCATTCGCATTTTTCAAAGAAAAACAAGTCGAGTGACGCGTTGCTACGTCAGCTTCCGACAATTCGACTAATTAAGTGACGTATTAACCGTTGTCGGCATTTGGAAACACCGAGGCTCACCGACCACATCAGCCTCGGCAACTTTCTAATCTTTTGTTCGTCTGGAGAGACTCTTTCTTTTGGCGCGATTGCGTCCCACCAGCCCCACACGTCGAAACGCAAGGACGTCTCTAAAATGACCGCGAAGAATGCGAAACTTTTCGGCATGTATTCGTTACATAATTGGTATCGGTTTTTTTTTAAGGTGTCTCTTTTTATTAGTGAAAGATACCGATTTTTCGGAATTTTTTGGGAACGTATAATTAATTAATCTGGAACCTTGTCTTTCTTTTATCGTGGTACTCGAATGTTTTTTTCGGCTCGAGTCGCTTAAAAATACTGGTCGCAATTGATGTGACCTGACATTTTTACAGATTGTCGTGATATATGCTCCACAGTTTTTGTCCGACCGAAATTCCAGCTGAGTTCTGTCTACTGCAGTCTGACCCGCGATTAATCAAAGAAAAATCATTTTTAGAGGAATAAAAGTGTTTTTCGCTTGCAGTACCACGATCCTCGAACGATTTCGCATTCCGCTTTTTTGGTCGAGTTTTGTTATTCCACTATTCAGAGATAGCAGAGTTTAGAAATTAGTTTTGAGATAACGATTCCTCCTGCTCGGCTACCATCTTAATCTTCTAGCGCCATGAGAAGCATTTTTCAATTTTCAGACGTTTCAAATGTGTTTCGGTGATTTTTGTAAAAAGAAGATTAACCCTCATCCGTCCATCGTGTAAATTTGATACAGTTTTCCCGAAATAAGTTATACCGTTCTGTCATTTGTAAGTAAAGTCCGAAATTCCTTAGTTTCTAAACTTCTGTCTTAAAACTACTAATTGTAAAATGGAAATGTTAACTCATCAATTGACTTAGAAAAAACATCGAAAAATAACTGTTTACCTTGTTATTCCATCGATTTTTTATTACTGTGTCGTTCGTGAAAGACAGTTCGTGAAATGAGGGGCGGATGAGGGTTAAAAAATTCGTTAATTCAACGAAGATAACGTCGAGGAGGCTGAAACGATTGTTTTTATTAGATTGAGGTAGAAATGAATTACTTGTTCGACGGATTCTCGGACGGAGATCTCATGGAACGACTGAGCTTCGATTTCTTCGGCCCTTTGGCGACCTTCCGAGGTAGATACAACCCTTTCACCCGGTGTGTACGACAGATCCGACTTGTTAGCGATTAGGACCACTACTGGTGGCACCTTCCTAGTTTTCTTCGCGTGCGACACCAAAAATCTGGAATGAATACAATCGTTATCGGGATTAACGACCCATTCACTTAATACGATAATTCGACGTACTCTTCCGACGAGTGTGTTTTCGTTTATATCATTCTCCGACGATCATCGACACGAAATTAATTGGCTTGCAAGGCCTCGGTCGATCTTATTCCGACATAGTCTATTCCCTTTGCCGAGATAGTCTCAAATTGAAACGCTTCACTATAGAAAAGGTGAACACCCCCTCAGTCGATGTTCTATAATTAACATAATTATACTGTGCGTTTATCGACGTTCGTGGACTGTGGCCTTGACTATACAAATTATTTTATCTGCCGTACAGTCAAAACAAATATGTGGTAGTCGCTTTTTATACATTTCGAGCATTGATATTCATGTTTTCGAATACACTAAAGTTTATTGACTGTAGATTTGATACATTTAAAAGAAAAATGGCCAGGAAGAATTTGTATGTGGCGTACCGATCTAAATCGATGCCAAGGGGTATCGGCTATTTAAAGCATTCTCGTGCGAGGAAAATTGATTCTCACCGGAGTCGGTGGGTTTCGTCGAAGCTGACGCGATCCGAAACGGAGTAAACGAGAATTATGGCGTCGGCCAATCGCAGCTTGAACTCGGTTGGGGGTGGCAGGAATCCTGGCGGGTCGGTTAGTTCCCAGGAAGCGTCCAGGAAGTTATCAACCTTGTAGATCCTCTCGGTGCTGCAGTCGTATTCCCCAATGAACCGCTTTGTCGCGAACCTAACCGCCAGTGCTGCACATTATCAACCCTTTAATCTCGTAGAAAAATCTGTGTATTCGTCGCATCGCATCGTGTGCCAATTAAAACGGCACGATGCGATAGTGCTTCCAGAAGCGATAGTTGAATGTTTCAACAGATTTTCAATAATTGTGCCGTACCAAAAGAAAGCATAGAAATTTTCTTTTACATAACAAACTTAAATGAGACTATTAGATTATGTTCTCGAGTGTGACTTGTTAGTTCGCAATGAAAATTGCTGTTGCTATTCAAGGTTCTATGAAAAAGTGTTTAGCGATGTTGCATAGATTTTTCAAAATTATGCAATTATCTAATTTGTTAAGAAATGTTTGGAAATATTATCTGTAGGAGATGTAGTTCGCGATGGTGGCTCGAGGGAGAAAGTGGAGCGATCCAATGGTTTTCGACAGGAAATTGGACGTTACCAGTTTTACCGACGCCCTGCAGGCCTAGCAGAAGGACTTTAAAGAATTTCGGCTCCTTGCTGGTCAGGCCAAGATTCCACGCGATCGGAGGGCTGATTCTTTTCTTGAGCGACGCAGCTGGTGGACTGAACCTCTCCATGACTTCGAAGTCACTGCTTTCCTGCCGGGTTCGCTCCATCGATTACGAACCCTCTCCTGCACCGATGATATTTAATAGACCCGTGTTATTACACATCGGACGAGAGCCACGTCGAGAGCCTCCCTTTTTTTCACGCTGGACCGTGTTTGATAAACATATCGATCGACGACGTTTGTCCTTTTCCGCGAGGGTTGCACGCTGTGCTTTTAGCTCGCGCGCGGAGGTGTATGGAATTTTCGCAGTCTCTCCATTGAAGCGTCTCTGCGTGCGTAGGTGCCATCGCTTATTCTTAAGGGGTAGACTCTCGTTTCCAGGATCTTTGCATTATCGAGAAATGAGAAGGCGCATCCCGCACCCTTGCAATCCTGGAAATAACGAGTCTACCCCCTTAATGTCGTCCAAGCCGATTACGTATCTGCATAGTGTGAGCTAATGATTCTTTCTGTTAGACGCAGCTACATCAGCCAAAAAAAATTCGACCGGTAAGCTCGATATAAGTCGATATTCGAGCCACGTGCATCGCCGCCCTGCCGTACATGCCAATAATTTTTGCGTAATATGCCAGATAATCGCAATTATAGTAACGCTTTCGCAACAGCAGTCTGTTATCGATCCAGAATATTTCTCGGATCACGTGTGTGCACGAGAACGCGCACGGTCGAGCAAATTATCCAATCTCGGTGCGCGATACTGTCAATTGAACACGCTACAACCACACACAGCGTGGACATCGATAATTATTATAATTCACCGATTAACGCGTGGCATATAGTACACGAACATTCCTTTCCCCTCGATTTCCCCCTGAGGTTCACGGTGGCGCCAACAAGAACGTGAACCCGCAAAGGTCGTTACACGGTCCTAATCAAAAAACCGCTTCGTATCAGTGTCGTTAGGTCAGACATTTAATGGCCGCGTTTCGCAATTTAACAGGCTTTCCTCCTGGATGGAATAAAACCGTTCACGCCGTGCAGTCCCGATCCGATGGACCCCATAGTATCGTACATACGTCGGCACGCGCCCCCATCAACTTTCTGCCCGCTGCTTTTATGTAACTGTTATGAGCGGTTCTTTTATCGCGACCCCTTGCGACTCGCACTCCCGTTTGGTGCGACGTCTCGGAGATATCCGGCACATATTCCCGTGACTCACTGTCGTTTTGCTATTTCCGCTTGACGCACTTTTTGCCACGTGGGAACCGTAAACGCCGCAAACGCCATCTTCGCGAATCCGAGGCCGGCGCGGCGTCTAGCGATCCAGGGTCATTCAACATTCGACGTTTTCCATGTTGTCCGAAAGCGATGATCTTCCCGAATACAGTGATCAGGAGACTGCGGATTTTTATGCATTTATGAAGAAATTAAAAATCCAAGAATATTGTCATGTTGTTTTCAACGTAAAAAGACTATCAAGGGGTGAAATGAATTTTTATTCAGCTACCGCTTCCCACAATCAAGACAGAATATTTTTATTTTGCATAAAGATCCGCAGGCTAATGATCAGTTCTGATCGTTTCCCATGAATGCCTCTTTATCATTTCATTCATCGTAGAAAGCTAAATTTGGAACCGAGAATTTCGACTTACAGTGGCTTCTCGAGTGCAAGAATAATCTAATTGTTCCAGCTTCAATATTAAAAAAGTTGTCGTCTTTTTAAGATTGTCCGAATATCAGTGGGAGTCTCTGTAGTTCGTGATGTTTTCTTTGTTCTTCGAAGGGAAAGAGTTCAAAGGAAGCCGAGAAGGGCTCTAAGGGAGCTATAGACAGCGAACTATATCTAGGACAACGACGCATTAGCATGCTCAACGATTTTCTTAGGATGCAATGAAAAATTGCTTCAAGGGGATGTGATCTTGAGCTTACGAACTCTTTACTTAATTGATTGATTTTTATCGAATCGATTGATTTCCACGCGCGGTGTTTTTGCGCAGAAATTTCTCTATTTCCTCTTCGAAACGTGCTTGTTCAAAGTCCAACGTAAGAGGAATCGGCACAAACTATGCGAATAATATTATTCCGTAGAAGAATAATATGTGTCGAGATATAATGTATATCTGTATTTAGATAATACTTTAATCTTGAAATTCTATTTTTTAATCGGGATCACTTCATTCATTTTCGAATCCATTGAATCGATGACCCAGACTTAATTCGTGACTCCGTGCATCGCTGTTCTGCCACCTTTGCGTTTATCGACAGCTTTGGTATCGTCTGGCGCCATTTTCTCCGCTACCTGATTTTGAATTTATCTTTTATATTTGAATTGGTTAAAAACACTTCCCGCTAAGAAGTCTCTTAAAAAAAATGGTATCTGCTTGTCGATGACCTCCAGAGTCTACTGACTCTATCGATCAGTCGATCTCGAGTACTACTTCCTTTTTTGCAGTTCGCATCTACACCCTTTCGCAACGTTGTTTATCGATGAAGTCGACACGTAAACGAGCGATAACGAGGTGCCGCACGTTATGATAAATGAACGAAGCTTGAAAACAAAAATGTGTGATTGTATGCGGACATGTTTGTTCGCCGATGAACGATACTCTGAAGGTGTCCGCGTCACTTTCCTCTAACTAGATTCCAGAGAAATTTCACAGAGAGATCTCTGTGACCCCGTTCAGACACGGCGGAAACCGCGCGATTTTTGTTTCGGATTCACGCGGACACGTGTGAACGAATACGAAGACGCTAATGTAAACGCGCGGTTTCCGCCGCGTCTGAACGGGGTCTGAGTCGCATCTGCGCGGTGCAGTTCTGGGGATTGGCGGTTGGATTATGAATTTTCGGGGACCGCGAATCCGCGATTCGTGATGACGAATCCGGTAGGCCGGTTCCAGGAATTCCTGAGCGGTTTCGCCCGAGACCGGCCGTGTTTCCTGGTATATCCAGCTGGCCATTGATAATCTAAATATAGACGCCATGAAGTCGGCCGTGTAAGAGTAAAGCGTGCCGCTCTCCGGTGACCTCATGCGCGTTCCACGGGGTTATCGTGGGTGGTATAGCACTCCCGCCCTTATCGGTTATCGTTTTTCCCCCTGTCGACCGAAAAAACGTGTCCGCCGCGCCGGTCACCATGCCGGTCCCACATTTTCTGGTATTAACACTCCGAAGAACGCTCCTTAAGGGACCAGATCACCCCAAAACATGACCCCCCTTGCACACGGATAAGATAACAAACGAATTCTACAACAGATCAATCCGGGGGGGGGGGGGCGGTATTAAAAAGAAGAGCCACACAGACATCGAGAAACAGAGAGGGAAGAAGGGGAGAGAGACAGAGAGGAGAATCTCCGTGTAAACAGAGAATTATATTTTGTTTTCGATCGAATCTATACACGAGGCCGGATGCTGATAGCGAACATCACGAGCAAGCTGTCTGCGATCGTGTCCTGATGTATGGATCGACAGGATACCAACAGTGTTATCGATGATCGTAAATTGGATTAGGTTGGCGCCTAGCCTCTTCTCTATCTGTGAGAATCGTTCACTCGTTGTACGAGATACGAAGGGAAATTTGATTAACGGACTCGGTTATCTTTCGTGGACCTTCAGGGATCTCGGATTTCCAGAGGCTGCACAAATAAATTATGTAAGATGCATTCGGTATTCGGAATTTTCGATTATCTCGCCCCCCCCCCCCCCATCCCGGTATCGGACATTCTATCGACTTCACGGAAGATCGATTATTCGCTGAACTCGGTGGCCCAGTAATTTTCCTCTCCATTTGTAACGTCTGTTTATGACTTTTAACGAGACAACGCGTATCCGCGCGCCGACCCAGCCGCAATCGCCGTCGGCCGCAGAGGGCGCTTTATGGTTTTGAAGAAGTCCAGGGACCAACCGGAAGTCGAGAACGCGGGGATCAGGTTGGTGGATCAGGCGATTCTCAGGTTCCCTGAAAAATCTTGGATCGTCTAATGCATTTGGTAGATGTTCTAATTCTTGCAACGCAATTTTTAAGGAACCGTTCAGCTCCGTTAACAATGCACTATTACGATATTGAACCAAAAGGAGCTTGCAGGTGCAGAAAATAGTTTTCAGTTTCGTTCGATTAGATGGAACTTTGGTGGTCTACAGGGAATTACATAAACGACATAATACCAGTTCCCTGGTTCCCCTTACGGGACCGAGAACGGACGAAATTATTAATTGAGCCGAGATAAAGCATTATCTTACACCGATTTTTCTGTCCCTTCGGTTATCGCCTGTTCAGAAAAATTGATCAACTCTGTTTTTCATCTGACTTTGAAGAAATCGTAGATTTTCTATATTTATTTCAACCACCCCATACATATGCCTCTAAACACGAAGAAGCGTGATTTGAAGCAATCACAAGCTACGCGATCTAGAATTCCAATTTAGCTCGTTCTCGTAACAATCATTTTCTGTTACCATTTCTCAGATAGTATTCTTATCTTGTCACGCTATTTTCCCTTTCTTTGTGCACAGAAACGCAAACGAGTTTTATTAATTAATGAGAAGGGGGAAAGAACCAGCGCACGTGAATCGCCGCGCGAGATTCTGTTATGGCTATGGAGCATCGCTCGTGACTCATCGAGGTGTCGATAATCCGCGAACCAAATTAGTAAACAACTAATCGTTTGTTTCGTCGATCGTCGATACTTTTCCGGTAAAAAGGCCGATTATGAGTGGCGGACAAGGCTATTTACTCGCTCGTTCCCCCTTTATCGAAAATGTGAATCGTCATAGAACACTCGATTCACGTCCCGTTTCAACTGGAGGCCACAAAGGGGGCCATATTATTTAGTCGCAGCGCCAACGTAATCTCGAGACGCGTTTTTACGAGACCCCATCTCGCGATACACATATCCGTGCAGGATTTTTAGACCTCCTATCCCCTGCAACTCGAGTGCGTTTATTTTAGGCCCCCCTTAAAGAAGGACGAGGTATAAGGGTATTTTTCTTATATCATCCAATGCATTTTTCTGTCTCACGATTTCGCCTATTTGCATGCAAACGAAGCGATTCTGCGTGCGAAAGAACGATTCAGGATAGAAATAGACTTGTGGCAGGAAGATTGGTGGCGTAAACTCGTCTATAATCGCGTTCCAGCTACTTTCCAAGAAAATAGAACTGTATGTACGGTATTTCGGAACATTAGTATGTGCTACCAGACCGTTCAAAAATCAACGCTCGGAGCTGTTTCAAATCGAAAATTAAACATTTCTTTCTGGCTAGAATATTTCCATTCTATACTTAAATTTAGAGTAATTGAATAGATACCAACATATGTAATAATTAGACTGTGGTTTTTATACATTTACGTAGAAATATTGGCTGGGTGAAATATAATACAGCAAAAGATTGGAAACATTTAGGAATATTGTAACGCTGGTTTTAACGCAATACAGTCATAAAGGGATGAAATCAATTTTTACTTTACTTCTGCTTCCCACAATCAATGCAGAACATTTTCATTTTGCATAAAGACTCCCAGTCCAGTAAGAATCTAAGCGATATTTTGAATAATGGCGACTATGGTTCAAGCTAGAAATGCGTCGAAAGAGCCTTCGACTTGAAAATGGGTACGCGACGGCATAGTGGCGCCAGGTCGAGCGTTTTTCGCGGAAACGGCATAGCGAACGATGGATTCTGTGCGAGATTCATCATTGCACTCGGTTTCCCGGAATATTCTCCGTGACCTGACACGATTCCCCAACGATAGGAAAGGATTGTTGACCAGCCTGGTGCAATCCGCGAAGAGAGATGCGAAGGAACGAACGGGCGGCGTCGGCTATTAATAAACGGCCGCCTTGTAAAAAACCTATTACCCGGCTGAGAATAATTGCCACAATAAAGATTGTCGTTTCAATTATAACGCGGGGACCATTAACGGCGGCGTTAACACTCGCCTTTTTTCCTCTCTTTTCAATTGATTGACCTCTGAACCGATGTGAACGTCCAAGATAGCGCGCGGACTCGTTCGCGCTTCTTCTTCTTCTTCTTCTTCTTCTTCTTCTTCTTCTTCTTCTTCTTCTTCTTCTTCTTTTTCTTTTTCTTCTTCTTCTTCTTCTTCTTCTTCTTCTTCTTCTTCTTCTTCTTCTTCTTCTTCAACGCCGAGATGTGTCATGCACCTTATTGAATATCTCTCGTGTTTGTCCGAGAGACGGTCACCGTATGTATACGTATCACTATCCATATATCAATATGTTAATATATTGTATATGGACCTACACGTAATAACAATAATAATAACATTATACTGGAGATAAAGTTTCAGTTAAATATAGAACAACAACAATGCGCAAAACCTTCAACGCCATTTTCCGAATCTGCGTTCGGCCGAGATGGAAAATCATTCGACTGGACGGGGATGAGTGATGCAGACTATCTTCGGTCTCATCTGGACCTTGATGTGTTCCTCTTCGCATGATTCGTTCGATCTCTTTTCTCATTTTTCCAAAATGCTCCCTTCGAGATCGCGTTATCAACGTGTGTAGCTAGTTGTTATTCAAAATAAACATTTACCGATTCGAATGAACCCATCGATTAAAATCAAAAATCACGGAAACGAAGATATACATTTTGACACTTGCCGATTCGAATCCGCTCCGTGTTTCCGGGGTGCAACGTTCAGGGTGTATTGTCCACGAACAGTTACATACAGCAATTGTGTAACCGGTTGTTTTCCGGCATCTAGCTCCGTGTTTGGGTTCGCCAATGGCTATTTACGATGATACCGTGAGCGAATCCCGGCTCGTCCTTCCCTTCGCGGCATTGAAATCCGCGGGGAACGTGTCCCGGCTCGTGACTTGCTCGCCCGAATCTAGCGTTTGATACAATTATCGCTCCCTATTGAAATAGCGGCAGGGTTAACGGTGTTTCAGAAATGATCGGACTCCCCTGAGGAGGAAGACTGAGCTTGATAATTCACTACCACTCGTTACAATCTTCCAGGAGTCTTCAAGAAGAGGATCTTACGCTTAGACGCGATGTTTCCTCGATTGCTCGCAGAGGACTGTTGTTTTTATTTTAACAAAATCATAACGTAGTAAAACATTCAATTAACAAAACATTAACGTGACATGCAAATCAATAAAAACATATATAACATGTAAATCAATAAAAACATATATAACATGTAAATCAATAAAAACGTATATAACACTTAAACATATATTCACACTCACACTCAGTCATACGACATGCGCACTTATATCATTCTTACAACTCGGCCGTCCTGACGACAAATCGTCCCGATTTATCGAAATATGTACAATAAATATATCGGATGGCGCAATATGAACAATATATATATATGGCCCGCGTACTGTCGGTTTACAGTTAACTCGGCCGTCCTGACGACAAATCGGCTCGATTTATCGAAATCCTGTGTCTTAAAGTCACTCGCTAATTACACTCGATGTAAACTAGAACAATTCCAAACATGAACGTAATGCTTATAACTGAAAATATAATGTTAAATACTTCAAAGTAGAACAATTCCGAACATAAATATACCAAAATCTACAGTGATGGTCGTCACGTTCGCATGTTAGCGGCTTCCCATGTCCCACGGTGTGGCGTTTGCGACAACTGGAAGCCCTCTACATCTTTGATTACATATCGATCGTTTCGCAATACGCGATCGATCTCGTACAGTCCTTTAAACCGTGGAATCATTTTTGACGATACTTCTGGAGCGGAGTCGTAATTCTATATTTATTCGGATCCTTATGTTTTTTATCGAAAGTGCGTTTAGTTTCGTACTGAAACTACCGATTTCGTTACTTATCTGTAGTTCTACCGCTCGCCGAAAGTTATCGTCTTCTTTTCGGCCATGTGCGATGCAGTTGACGTCGCCCTTCGTTGACTGTTTGTTGCATTGATTCGCTCGAGACCCATCTGTCCGCATGTCAAACAGGATCCTCTCTCTCTCTTGCTGGTCTCGTACAATTAGCTGAGAAGTGACCTAGCTCGTTACAGTTGAAACATCTTCGCTCGGTGTTCGTTGATCCTTGTCCCTCCGTCAGGGGTGGTCTTCGCGATCCGACCGCCAAAGGGTCTGCTGTCCGATGATGTATGGATGGTTTACTGGAGCCATCCGACAGCGTGATTTTTCCCGATAGCGAAACTCCCTCCGATAGTCGCGGTCTTCCCGTCGGTAATTTGACGTTTGCGAAAGCCGTCAGTATTTCGTCCACGGACTCGTAACGTTGCACCTTAGCTTGTATTTGTAATTCCCTATTTGGTATACCGTCGATGATACAGCTAAGTAATTCTGTTTCCAAAACAGGTACTCGGTTTGCAAGGATTGTCTTATCGTGTACGTAATCGGCAAAAGATTCTTCCACGGCCCACTTCCTGGCTTCGAGTTCGCGTCTCAAACATAAGAGATCCAGTCGTTGTCCGTACAATCTCTTCAACTCCCTCAAAAGCTCATCGGTGCCTAATTCTACGCACTCTATTCTCGAGTGATACCATTTCAATGCGCGACCCGTCAATCTGCTACAAACTAGAGCTTTCGCTTGGTGGTTGTCCAATTCGTACGTCGACAGGAGTCCTCTCACCTGTTTCTTCCAACGGTCAAAGTCTTTACTGTCTCCACCAAATTCACCCACTGTCTTTCAACTGTTGCCACTTTTTCACTCTCGTCCGTCCAGATGTGCTTGTTTCCGATCTTGGCGTCGTCCGTAATAACGCCAATTCTCTCCTAAGCAATTCGTTCTCCCGTGCAACAACATCTCGTTCTCTCCTTATAACGTCTAATTCTCGTATAGCGATCTCGTCTAACAGCCATCTCGTATCGGGCCGGTGGTGAATCTCGTCGCTCATCCCGCTCGTCCCCGCAACCGATTCTTCTGTGCATCCATTATCCGTCGTAGCTAATTCTTCTACCGTGGCACCAGTACCCAATAAACGTTTTATCGGTTCGGCCTTCGTACCGGTTGATTGCAAATTCTTGGCTTTCAGCTTCTCTTTCGGTTCCGGTACCGCAAGGGAACAACTCATTTTAAAACGACACGATACGAAATTTCACGCAAACGTTCGTCGCGTAAACGTCCGTCGCGTAACTTCACGTGAAACCGATTTGAAATTGAAATTGCGAAACGGCTGTCTTTGTCCTACTTCTGAAAATTGTAAGGAGTTGACACGGAATTGATACTTGACAGGACGCGATGTTTCCTCGATTGCTCGCAGAGAACTGTTGTTTTTATTTTAACAAAATCATAACGTAGTAAAACATTCGTTTAACAAAACATTAACGTGACATGCAAATCAATAAAAACATATATAACATGTAAATCAATAAAAACATATATGCACACTCACACTCATTCATATGACATGCACACGTATATCATTCTTACAATTCTGGTACATTCTGGTATATTTAGGTATATTCTGGTACATTCTGGTATATTCTGGTGTATTCTTGTATATTCTTATCCATTGTATATTAAAGTGTGAAATGCATAAAATTCGCGTGGCAGTGAACGAGTTAATAACCACAATGCGTGACCGTACTGTACAGCATCCTTCAGTTGACAGAGAGAGAGAGAGAGAGCTTGTGTCGGCTAATTGAAGAAACTTTGCTCTGTTAGTTTGAACCATGGTAGTACCAGTTGCTTGACCATGAAAGCATCGTGCTCACCTAGAGGAGTAATCGCCAGAGAAACGTATTCGACGGAAGGCTGGCAACAGCACCGTGGATATATTTTCTGTTCGACGATAAGGGAGTCGTCGACACCACTGTCTCCGCGAGTTCGATCGACACAGTCAGGTCGATCGCGGCGTCTGAACTTGGACCTCGCCGGCGTAAATCAGCAAAACAACCGTCCTCGCAGATTGCAACTATAATTGGATTTTTATGTTCGCGACGTGGCGCGCGTTCCCCTATGCAATTTGTATCGGCCCCTATCGAGAAATTCCGCTGCGTAGGGCTCGCACTGGTTCTTCCACAGACGAACACCCTGTAAACGGATGTATTGTGCATGTTCAGTAAACTTTTCGAATTTTAGCCCTTAGCACTCGAGTGGCGATTCAGAGACGTCACTACAAAATAATA
Organism: Lasioglossum figueresi; assembly: GCA_028455805.1. Taxonomy (NCBI): domain Eukaryota; kingdom Metazoa; phylum Arthropoda; class Insecta; order Hymenoptera; family Halictidae; genus Lasioglossum; species Lasioglossum figueresi. The sequence goes on along the minus strand of CM052189.1, from coordinate 1,033,529 downwards.
ATAATATTGCTGTACCATTATTCAAAATATTGCTTACATTATTAAATATGTCGGTATCTAATCAATAGACTGCGGATGTGTATGCAATTTTCAATTTTTCTAGAGGAATTTTAAGACAGCAGAATAAAATAGAATTTCATTGTCCGCGGTATGTAGTAGCCTTTTTAGGTCTGAATATAATTTTTGGCAAAGAACAGGAGTGGTATTGACCCAACTGTACGAGAATTGCTCTGAGGGGCAGTCCATCGGCTGTCCCGAGTGAGGTGTGTTTACGGTACGCCGGTTTTATCCTCACCCTTATATAAAAAAAAGGTCTGGAATATAATAAATTAAAATCATACTATAAACTCTGTTGTATTTTATATCCTAGTAGTTTTTGAAAATTTTCAAAAGCCATTATTGCACAAAGATTCGAAGTATTGTACGAGGTATTATATAGATTACTGAACATTTATATGTACCGTCAACCAAGTCAAGAGCTGTTGTCGAGGCGACCCTGAAGATTGGAAGGTTTTATGGTAGGACCTGGGCGTACGTAACGTCTTGAATGGGGATACATGAGAATAAACAAAACCGTCGTCGGACAATGGCGGGTGGGAACTTTGGGTCATCCAGTCGTCGTTCAGGAAGGTCGTGTTTATGAGGACATGACGAGTGAAACTTGCCGAGGGTAAGCAACCCGAGGCCACACTGTCCTAACGAATTGGGACTTTGTTCCAAGCGGATCTGGCCACTGAGTGAGGAAGGCAAGGGTGCCTTTTGGTGAGAGAACTGTGTTAGACCCCACGGAACTTACCCCAGAACCTTCGAAACGAACGAGTCTTTACCGATTTTTAACATATACACCCGGTGCAAGATAATGTTCGAAATGCACTTTTCTAAAGGGACATCTTTGGCATCTTCTACAAGAAGCACGGAGAAATATCAAATTAGAAACATTCGAAAAACTAATTGCCAGGATGCCCTGAATATGTCAGGCTGTTATTAAACATAAAGGCGGTTTTTTAATGAAAGAGTAATTTGAAGAAAAATACGCATTCCTTGATAAAAAAAAAAAGAAATATATATACTGCTCGTAAGTTTTTTGACAAGTTAAACTTCCTCGATTGTTCTAAAGGCATTCAGATTCTTCTTATAAACCTTCTGTTTCTCTGAAATTACGCCGTGATTCCAAACGTTCGGCTGGTAGCGTATATTTAATTTTGTTGGGAAAAATCGGCCGATCTCCGTGGAGAGGTCCGATTGGTGCAAGTGCACGCGACGAAATTGCACTTCCTGAATTGAAGTAGAAGGCGGGGGCGGGGACAAGAGGCTCCGAGCAACACGTGGAAGAAGTAGGTCTCGCCGCGTCCGTCGAGGATCATCCTAATCTATGCTACCCGTACTTACCTCGTTGTCGTTGACTGATCATGCACCTTGCTCATGCACATTCCCCCCCTGCGTCGCGGCGTGGAGCCGCGTTAACGCATGCCGACCGACCTCTGCATTTACACATACAACGTGTATACAGTGCCGGACAAAATGATAGGGCATTTGATGTATTTGCATATTTCATATAACACAATAGGATATACGTATATATTGCACGCCCTGTATATTAGATATGTCCTTCAAAGTATCCGTATAGCATTGCAAGTTTGTCGCGTTCTGTTGTAGCACGAGGTCTGCCAGTACTTTTCTTGTTTCCGTAGATTTTCTGATTTTTTAAGAAGTTATATTCAACGTGACCGCTTCTATTTAATAACTTCGCAATTTTCGTGATAATTTGATTTTGTGACCGCTATAACAAAATTCGGTCGGTTTCACTTTTGTCTAATTGTTTTCCTCGACCCATATTAACTTTAATGGCACAAATGTTGTAGATAACTGAAAAATTTGCACGCCTGTTTCTAGTCACTGCTGATAGATTACTGCCAGAGTACATAATAACAGAAAATATTACATGCGTCCTATCAATTTGACCGAGCAAAGCAGCCCATGTTTACACTTCTTTCTCTAATTTCTTTTGCGTACAAGATACAAACTTGCAATTCTATATGGATACTTCGAAGGACATATCTAATATACAGGGCGTGTAATATGTACATATATCCTATTGTGTTATATGAAATATACAAATACATCAAATGTCCTATCATTTTGTCCGGTACTGTATGATGCGCACGGTATATCGTGCAGTCGGCTCACGATCGACACACGACATCGGCCGTGATTACTTGCTATAATTGCCAGATACGCAAATCCAACGGGATGACACCGTCACTGGACCGTCGACTCGATGTTAGAGAGACCGGCCCGCCGCGCCGCCATAAATTAGGCGTTCGTATAGGACCATGACAGCAGGAGGACATTCGTCAGTTCGGACTCGTTGTTCACTGTCCGAGGTCAATACCTTGATTTGTGGTCAGTTAGCGACGAAATTAATTGCCTCGAAATAATCGAATTTGAAGCCCATAGAAATTGGAAGATGCATCGAGATTGCTGGACCTTCTACCAGGTCGTTCGGAAAGTCATCTTGTCTTCTCGAGGGAAAATGAAGGCAACTTTGTCACTTTACAAGACAGGTAATATATCTAGACTGCGTATCTTTATGCACTTATGGCTGATGGAAATTTTCAAAAAATGCCAGAATAGAAAATTCGATAGAATTCGGTACGATTTTTATTGTTTCGGATCTACAAAGGCTGTTCCCATTAAAAATAGGATTATATTTGATTCCACTTTCTAAAAATTTGAACATCCGCAGATGTTGAAAACGAAATTACCTTCCGAACGACTTAATAAAGTCAAGTTTGCCTAAGAAAAATAAAATTTGACTTCGGCGGCGCCACTTACCACTTTCTTACCACTTTTAGTTACCACTTTCTTGAGCACAGCGGGGTGCCACGAACGGTTCCCAATGAAAGTGGTTGATGGACGTGCAACGACCGGGACCCAGGCTTCTCGGAGCTGTCTATTGGACGCCGGTTATGACAGTCAATTGCGATTCGGCCTGGTGTCAGAGAAGCGTCGCGTCCGCCGCGTACATTAAGACTAATGATCCCGGTGAATTAGATACAGCTACATTGTAAGCCGGGTGATTACGTCGACGGGGATTGAACTCGAAATGTCGCGGGTCACCGAGAGAACGAAGGATTTCATCTTCCGAAGTTTCGCTGATAGAACCGAAAATAATGATTCGATCGAGTAAGATCCTGACAGTCTGATGAACAGCCAGACTGATCAGACAGACAGCTGAATGAACTCCGGGGCTCAATCATGGTTGATCGTTTAACCGGGTCCCAACGAGGCAATAGGTGAATTAGATCACTAAGCAGAATTATTTTCGCCAATCATCCCTCCCGGGCCTTTCGAGGTGCCCGTCCCATTCGATCAGCGTAAACTCCACCATTAACCTGTTGAGTCTGGCCTGCGGTCAGAGTTGTGCTAATTTAAATACATTGCAGTTGAATTACGTAATTTAATTACGTTGTATTTCATATGCATAAACCGTATTTGAATTGCATTGTAATCGCGTTACATCATTCGAACCCTTCGCTTAATTTCGTAATTGTATTTCAATCGTAAAAACGAATTGCAAATGAAACGACTGAATTTCGAATCACGAGATAATTGAATTACTTTATAATTATAAGTCGCTGAGTAATTCAATTGTAACTCAACCAACTCTGCCTGCGGTGAACATCGTGTTGCATGCTCGGCTCACCGCGATTGCAACTCGCAACACCGAATGCACTGATATTCGAACACCCCCCGAGGGTTGCGGCCGGCCGGTTCATTCGAGAACATTTTGCACTTCTTGCTTGACCAGGCACTCCGGTTCCGCGTTTCTCATTTATTTTCGTTGATACTGTAGACGAACCAGTAATATTTATGCACCAACTTTCTAGCGAAACAAAAGTTCTCTTTTCGGAACGAATGAAACGCACAGTTTGAGGACGATTGCTTGGTAAATTTTCAGTTTATGACCATTTGAGCGTACGAACAATTATCATTTAAATATTGCAATGATTTTCATCCGCTGAAATTTACTCGGATAATCGCTGATTCAATTGCACCGGCATACAACGAGACTTCCCCGTTCCCCTGGAAGCGCCGTCGGTGTAATAAAATCGTAACGCATGCAATAAGCGTGCACGACGTGTTCCTCCAGCGAGAACTAACCATCTAAATTGAATATGTAGGGTAAACTTCGAATAAACGTCCAGGCGATTGCCTTTGTTAACTGCGAGACACGGATTGACTGTGGCTGATCCCTAAGCGCCGTGCTCGTGATTCTGATTGGCTGGTCTGCGATTTTCATTGGCTCACCCTTCAGACTTAAACATCCTTCGTTATTACACAACAAATTTATTCATTTACTGAAATTCTTCCTTAATTCTCTGTCATTCTTATACAGTTGACACAAACGGCGACCGTGGCTACAACATCCCGAAATAGAATATCTAACAGGCTGAATAATAATATTCTTTTTAAAAATTCCACTACCTTGTATGATAATATTTTCGGTACTTAGCTGCCATTCAGTTACAAAATCACATAAACATCCAACAGCCCGAATAATATTATTCTTTTGAAAATCCTACCAAGTACCTGGTAAGATAATATTTTCCGTATTTAGCTGCTATTCTTTACAAAGTCGTTACAAAATCGCATAAATATCCGCCGGTCTGAATAATATTATTCTTCTTAAAATTCTGCTACCTGGCAAGATAATGTATTCAGTATTTAGCTGCTATTCTCTCGTGCATTGACACGAACGACAGCAACGGCGAATGCAACTATTTTTCGAAAGGAACAATGAATGGTCCAGGTTAGGTGAAAAACGCCTGAAGCAGATCCAGAAGATTAACGATATATTCCCGCACCATATGGTTACGCTCGTTCCGCGAGTTATTTATGCCAAAGTTGCGCCTCTACATTGTGTATCACGATAATTGTATTGCCGGCAATCGCTATTCTACATCGGCTCTGCCTTTCACGCACCGGGCGTCCGTCCGCACGATCGGTCGAAGCGATGCAACTCCTCGACGAAAGCTGCAAATCACTCGAGGAAACGTGATCGGACAATAGCGAACTTTCTTCGGTTCGTCAAAAATTCGACGCACTGTTGCTCGACAAGTAGCAGCATGATTTAAAACTGATCAGCTGGAGATCTGTTCGTTCGATGCTCCGCGTTCAGACCTCGTTATCACCGGTGAGTGTCTGAAATGTTGAAATATTTTCAACAACTGTGTATCGGACGGATCGATGCGGTCGGGAAAAAATTTGTAACGGCAATTTTAAAATGTTCCTTTCTTACGAATCACCCAGTAGAGGCCCCTCGGGCCCAGTACACCAGTTAATGTGGAATTATATTTTTGAAACAGCCTGTAGATGCAAAAGTGCACTCTGCAGACCCTTGGGTAACCATAAATATATCGAAGGCACTGAATTTCAAAGGATCGTTATACTCGAAGATAAGATTTAATGAGCACAATGGATTTCGCAACAGTATACTTTGTTTTTATTTGGCCGGAGGATGCGACAGGATCTTAATTATCGCAGTGGTCGCCGTTAAATATGTTTGGCTCCGTAATTGCCCGTCTGCGCCTTTCTACACTCCTTTATTCCGCAATTACGATAAACCAACTGGACACTGGGTCGTTAAAAATTATGTTTCGGTGCTCGCGGGCCCGATCGCGTTATTCGGCGAGCCTTGTACTCGTTTCTGTATTTTTATCGAAATTATTCGCGCTCCATTTTCTAAAAGTCACTTTCTAAAATCACGAAATTTCGGGCAAATTTATGTACAAATAGCAGAACAGTAGAACTTTTATCTCGAGCGAACTGTGTGAAATGGACACGAGGGACGGACGAGGGATAATTCAAAGGAAAATTCTGAAGTAATTGTTTGTGAATCGGAGACAAATTATGCAGTGGTTATATTCTTTCGAAAACAACGATTACAAAAGCTAAGGCTAGACTTTAGAGTTGTTGTTTCCATTGATAAAGGGGTTCGCTCGATATCGCGTCCAATAGAAATGGAGTAGAATGAGGTGATAATAGTACGACAATTGGCGTAACTGTTTGATCAGTCGGGGAATCTAAACATGTCAAATTATCGCTAATCCCCGTTCCTGGAACCGCGAGCGCAGCAAACAGACCTACATATAATCTCGTATCTGAGACGTGTTCTTTGTTCACGTGTCCTAGTCCTATATTCAACGTAAACAATATTCGCTGTTCGATCATCAATATGGGTTAGGATTTGATAATAAAATATCCGGAATGAGGTTCTGCTCGAAACGTGACTCACGAGTCGCTATTAATAGTCGATAAATAAACGATCGACCACGGAGATTGTAAATCATTACCGAACATTGTTTTTCGGTTTGCTTCATAGATAAGCGAATCTCCGCCTTCAAAATCAATGAAATCACAACAGCGATCCGAATAATTTCTACCGAGAGACATTGAAATTACACAATCTTTTCTAGAAGACGTCAAATAAAAATGAAAATCTTCTCGCCGCGCCATATCGGTGTATGGGAAATCCAGCTATCAGTAGTATAGCCGCGTACCCGGTCAGACCGAAATTCCCAGAACGCACAAGGGTTTATACAACTTCCTGACCACGTAAAAATTACATATTATGACTAGACTGCGGATCTTTATGCATTTACAGCAAAATTGAGTAGATGAAATTCGAAATTGTTGAGAAATTTTTAATCTCTCTTCCATTAAAATCATTAAGGGAAGAAATAACATTCGATTTAATTTCTGTTTCTTGCGATCGATGCAGGTGATTTTAATTTTGCATAAAGGTCCGCAGTCTAGTTGTGACAATACTTCTCTTCGAACGTATAATTGAACTTCGGTGTAATCATAACTCCTCGATAAATTCAATAATAATTTCGTACAGGCCTTGGCGAGCGTTCCACGCTGTTCGATCTCGATCAAGGGGGTTCCCGGTTGGCCAGTTCGCGCGATCTATGGATCGCCGAATGGCTCGCAGAGATATCGCTCCCCCGCGAGTTTCTAGCCCCAATTTCAAAGTGCAATTCAACAAGCGCGATATCCTGGACGCGGTGCGGACCTAGATTCGGCCAGCTGCACGACCGCGTTTCCGTTCCGTTGCTTTCGGCCCGCGATCCGAAAAATTCCGTTGGCGGAAAACATGACAAGGAGATAGAGGATGATCGACAGCGAAAGATACCGAGAGCCCGCTCGAACTTAACCCCGTTTGCGCGGCTCCCGGAGGGCGACTTTTTTAGGTCGAAGTCTAATTCGAGATTTCCTCGCGATATACAGGGTGGGCCGTATAATTATCTCTCTGTCTCAACAATACAAGATCAAGTATTCTGCACAGAAGAAAGTCCGGACGGAATTCATCAATTTTTCATGTTCTCTTTATGTCTCTCGTTCTTTCATGCTTTTTCCTGTCTCATAAATAGACTGCGGATTTTATACACGTATGGTAAAAATGGATGGGTGTAATCTCAAATATTGAAAACATTGCAATATTTTAAGAGTACGAATATATTTCTTGCAACTTAATAAAACCACTAAAAGCAGAAATAAATTCCTATTTGGTCCTTATGGCTTTCAATTAATCCCTTGCCCTGCAATATCGTTCTCAGACTCGTGACGAAGATTCTGAACAGAGTCTAATAAATATACCATATATGTATGCTGTTAATTTCCTTTAAACCGAAATAAAATTCCTTTTCGGTTTTGTTAATCTGCAGCTATTGGAGAACGTACAGATATAAATTTTCTCCTGTTTAAGGAAATTACGATCTACAAAAAAGTTCTAAGCACTGAAACCGTGAAATAAATTGTATGGCAAGGGGGGTTAATGCAAACGATTTTTATTTTGCGTAAAGATCCGCAGTCTACACGTAAATAAATGAACAAATGCATCTAAAACAAAAATGATCTCGACATGCAACTAGCTATTTGTAGACAACGTAGTGGAAGTTAGCGATCCGAGGCTGTCGTGTTCGATAGCGATTTCGAGACCAGTAATTTCGCAGATCCCCGCGAATTTTGCTGGGCGATCGACGTATCCGAAGAGATTGACGCAATTGCAGACGTTCCAACAAAGACGTTGTCCTCGACAAGCAATCGTCGGACAAGGAACGGATTCTTTGGTGCAATTACGCAAACGACCGTCAGCGCACCTGATACCGCATAGAATCACGCAAATGTTCGCATCGCACGCGATCGCAATTCGTTGGAAATTCGCTCTATTAAATGACACATGTGACGCGAGCGCGTTCCTTCGCCTCGTGAGAAGTCCGGGGAATGTCCTTCCTGGATCGTGATCACGTGCCGCGGATTTAGTACATATATCGATCCACACGTGGCGGATTCGTTGACGGCAGAACGTGACGCCCGCCGTCGACTCGACTGACGCACGTGGTTCGTCGACGCCTCTTTCGCGCATGTCTACCGACGATAACGAGATCGTACGAGCCGTTTAACGCAAAACTGCTGCAAGTTGTCTGTTTCGTTCGCATCTCGTGCGCTTAATCGTTGTTAAATAAAATATTTGTCATTTTAGCGTGGCCTGGACGAGGACGATTATTTTCCAATCATCCTGCTTCCATATTATTGTGCCTTATGAAACGTTTCGTCGACGATTTCCGACAGTGTCGACGAAAGTAAGATTTTTATTTTGCAGAAAGATTCTCAGTCTAGCGATATACATAAGAGATCCGATAAATTATTAAATGTCATTATATATACTAGACTGCGGTTCTTTATGCAAAATAAAAATTGTCTGCCTCGATTGCAAGAAATAGAAATTAATGATTTGTTGATGATTTGAGTAGAAGAGAAATTATATATTGATATCTTGAATTCATAAAATTTTTTAACAATTTTTAATTTCATCCACTCAATTTTGGTATAAATGCACGAAGATCCGCAGTCCAGTCATTACATTGCACGAAAAGCATACAATCAATCTGAAACGAGCCGTTAAGGGGTGAAGACACTGTAGAGCACGAAAATAACATTTTTATTTTGCATAAAGACCCTCAATCTAGTAAGAAGAGGTCCAACAAATTATTAAACGTAACGAAGTGCTGTACGAACAACGGGCTTGAAAGCAACCAATCTGAAACGATCCACAATCGCGCGCCACGTGAAAATCGATCCTCGCGCTGACAGGAGGTAAACCGATCCGTTCATGGAAACATCTATCACTGCACATCAGCATTGTCTTGACTCATCGGAAAGCGATCCGCATTCCCTGCACAGGCTTCAAGATAGATCGAAGCTCTGAACAAAATTCGCGTACTCGAGGTCGTTTAACCTTCCGGAAACATCAACGAAACATCAACGAAAGTGAAAAACGCGAACGAACGGAAAGGCAGAAAGAAAGAAAGAAAAATTCGATCGTCTTGTGCGTTCGATATGGGAATTGGTGGGATTTGGGAAAGAAGTGAGGGTAGGATGTCGGTGGATCGTCTCCTTCCAACGGTTTTCTGTGCAAAAATACGCGAATATATCGAGCGGAGACCGGATAGTCACTGCGATTAATTAACGGGGTCTGATAGCGACGTTTTCTTCCCGGTGATCGATGGTCTACTCGCATGATCTCTTCGGATAAAGTACTCGAAACCACCGACAACTACTTGAAAAAAGAGAAATTCCGATTGTCGGCTTTTTCGATAGGCAGACAACGTCGACGACGACGAGCTGTTTGGTTCTCCTGTACCGAGAAAACGAGAAAGAGATCTCGCTCGATCTCTCCCCTTCTCTCAGCCTGGTGGTTCGTTGGATCACCACACGAGAGCTCGTCGTCTACCACCAGCAGCCAGCCATCTGACCTCTCTCCCTTTCTCTCTCTTTCTCTCTTTCCGTTCGCCCCGCCTTGACTCGTTCTTGTCTCTTCTCTTCTTCCTCCACCGCCTACTCCCCCAGTCGCCTCTTCCCCTCTACCGATCTGTCTTCTTATCGTTCCTCTCCTCTAATCCGTGAAATCTGGAACAAGAACCGCGTGGCGAGGCAAGCCGGTACCAGTGGCACCGACGAACTCGGTCCCAGCGGAGGTCTCTTCCTCTTCAACCAACGGTCATCACTGTTCGGCGAACCACCTGGTCAACGAAGAGGATCGAGGGACTAGAGACCCCGAAGTGACAGCGACGAAACGTCCCACGAGGATCACTAAAGATTGTCTAGAAGGGAACACACCGGGGTAGCATTGTTAGCTACCGTGAACCTGGAAACTCGGGAGAGAAACCGCGGGAACACAGAGGACACGTGGCGATCAGCTGCAGAGAATGCTGCAGAGGCGACCACAGAAGTGAACAGTTCGACGAAGCAGAGTCTAGTGCGAAGGTGACCGGCGTCGAAGAAGGGCTGGCTAACTTGTCGGAAGGTACCCGTGGTGTTTTGTCGGTTGTGTCGGTTCGAAAAACGACGTCGAGATGACGAGAAGCTACGCTACCGTTAGACGAGGCAGAGCGAAGAGGATGGTCCTGCTGGGACTGGTCCTCCTCACGCTCTTAGATTCTGTGATCGGTAGTCCGTACAAGAGATCCATGCAGAGGTTGTGCTCGAAAAACCTCAGCGACGCTTTGTACCTAGCTTGCAAAGGCAGAGGATACAACGAACCGTTCGCCTACAGCTCCGAAGACGATCCGCCAACAACTGAAGCAGCTGGACTAGCGGAGGAATGTTGCTATCACGTGTGCAGCTATAAACAGCTGGAACAATACTGCAAGCCGAACCAAACCGCGGACGCCGTGTGAGTGGATGTTAGTTTCTCTTTTTTTTCTATCGTTTTATTTCTCCACCTAAAACCAACCCTGTCGCCTCTGGTCACCTCGAATATTTTGGATAAACCAGTGGACGTTTAACCCTGCTCGACAGGATCACGGTGCCGAAGCGGTGATTCGCCGTTCGCCTCGTGGCAGTCTCTTTCAAATGTTTTGTTCACGATCGCGTTTGGTTCACGGACACCCGGTAGACCAACCGCGTGGACGTCCGATCGAGCTTCCGTTACGCAAAGTTCGCGTTCACGATTGTTCCGCGGTTTTTTTCCATCGCACGCTACTGCAATTACCAATCGTATTCGTTCGGAAAAGGGATCACGAAAAGTTGCATAACGGGGCTCGTGTGCGGTGACGAAGATAGTGCCGGGGATCGTCGCGATCGGAGATCGTTGGCTTTCGTTTTCGAACGCAATGTTCTCGGTTAGCTTTCGGTTTGGGGTTTGAGCACTCGGACGAAAGTTCGCATTGTCTAGGATCGGAGGATTAGCTGATGATTTTAGACCCGTAGGATTTGATAGAGCATACATTCGTTCTCGCCGAGTTTTCCGTACGGGGTTTGAGCACTCGGACGAAAGTTCGCATTGTCCAGTGTCGGAGGATTTCTTGATGATTTTAAAGGCGTAGGATTTGATAGAGTATACAGTAGAGCGTTCGACCTCTCTGTTCTCGCTTAGCTTTCCGTTCGGGGGGTTCGAGCGTTCGGATGAAAGTTCGCATTGTCTAGAGTCGAAGGATTAGCAGATGATTTTAGACGCGTAAGATTTAGATGAGATTAGACGCTAAAAGTTTCGAGTATTCGAAATCAATATCATCGATATCGACTCTCTCCCAGAAGGGTGGCCCATGCCGTCAATTCTTCGAACACCTTTGTCCAGACGATCACGCGGCAGCCTCGTCGAAACCACCTATGTATTTGCGCGGTAATTTCCCGGCGGAGCCGTGGCCGGTCAGTTGATCCCTGCAATCAACAAGTTGTTATTCTTTCGTGCTCCTCGATAGAAGAGAATCGTGACCGCGGAGAAATGGACTTTTACCTCGTCGATAGTAGGTGGTTTACACCAGAGAGTGTATATTGTTCGACGACGGTCATCGAACATTTTAATTACAGTACACACAGGGCTGTTGTCGCGACTTCGAAAACCCGAGAAAAAGCGGAACAACGTGCACGAGAGCGTGTACAACGATGAGAAACGGTACGAGAGAGAATCGAACGACTCCGACTCTCGAGACACCGAGTTTTATCGGGCGCCGGGACGATAATCTTTGTCACTTTTCCTAAAGTTCACGGTTGCGCGGACTGGCCTCAGCAGGAAGGTTAGTCCGAAGTACTAGGACGAGTACACCCGTTCCCCCAGCTATCTCTTCGACTGCTTCGGTTCTTTTTTTTTCTTTCCTTTCTATCCTCCTTTCCTTCGCGTTACAGCGATTCGCGCGTGTGCGAATCGACGCCGTTTCTTTCTCGCGTCGTCGTCGAGTTGACGAGACGGTTTTGCGAGGCCGAGCCGTATCGGCCTGCTCGCGGGTTATTTACCGACGATACCGGCGCGGCGGTAACACGTGAATCACGCCCAAACATTTGTTATTCCGATTTGTTGTTTCGGAGAAAACAACAACAACCACGATAAATGAGAGGTCAAGCTCCTTTCTTCGGCGATTCTCGCTGCTCTCTCATCTTCGACGTTCTCTTGCCCGCGACAGGTTTTCGTGTTTTCCTTTGGACTCGAAACAATTTTAGAGAGTCGTTCCCTCTGAGGCACCACTGGAAATTGCTGTACCTTTACTAAAAAAAAAAAAATGCCGAAATGGGAGATTTCGCTTCCGAATATTATACAGGCTGCTTCGGAACAGCAAATTGGTATTTTGAGCACAGTTCATTGGATTCGTTGAGGAAATTGATGAAGCAGTTATTCCGAGCTAATTATTTCATTGAGTTTGTAAGTAGAGGCTGTCAAGTGGCTATTAACTAGGAAAATCGTCTTCGGACATTGTACAGACTGCTTCAAAATCGGTATTTCGAATCGGGTAGATTTTTCGGTACATTCACTTTGTTCGTGCAATAATAATTTTCAATAGTCGTCCTTGGAGCTGACATAACATATCCTGTATATGGCAGAACTTTGAAAGCATAGAAAGTGGAGAACTTTTATTTTCATTCAACCTCGTCCAATCGTGCGCGGATTAGAACGCAACCTTTACAACCGAGAACGTGCGATTTCGCGGGAGCCTGACGCCTTTCGCGCATAATCAACCATTTGTTTATGCAACAAATTACATAATCGATAACGCGGTGGATTCGCAGTATGTCGTTGCAGGATCGTTGTTATTTCGAGTGATGATAGCCAACAATAATAAGCGCATTAGCGAAGTCTCGTATGTCATAATGATCGTTGGAGGATCGTGATTATTTGTGATTGCGATCGAAGAGTATCCTTGAAGGTGAACGTTAACTATTCTTGCTGTCGTATCTGAGAATGCTATATTGAACATTTTCGAGGTTCCAATGTCGATGACAACGGGGTACAGGTGAACTAGAGTGCGCTAACCCCGTAACTCCCAAAAACCGAATATAAAATTGGCGTTTTGCTGAATTTCTGCGTTACGATTTTTTCAGGAGGAATTCGGACTGGATAGTAAATTCAGTGGATCCCTCCGTGAGGCCGGGAACGTCGTCGGAGGAGAGATCAAGGTCCGATATCGATTACGTCGCCGGCACGGTTAAGTATAAACCCCACGGGGTGAAGGGGGCACGAAAAAAGGGAACGCACCAGGACCGCGACGATGCCATCGGCTGCGATGGGAGAAACTCCGTGAGAAGACATCGTGGGTGCCGGCCTCGACGGCAGAAGCATCGTCGTCATGGCAAGGTAATTATCTTTATAAATAATAAAAATCATTCTCCCAACATTCTCCTATCTCTGTATAAGGTAAAGATACCAGTTACCGTGCCCCACCTGGTTTTATCGGAGACAAAACAAACTTTCTAGAAACTAATTAAAATAACGTGAAGTAGGTATCCAGTGTTACTTTATTCTGAACAATAAAATTGATGTTTCGGTAATGGAAAATATCCGGTAACTGGTACCTTTACCCTAATTCGCGATCGTCGATGTTCGTAAATCACGCGACCCTTTCGCCATTAACCGAAAGAAAGTGCTCGATCGTCGGTGAACTTTAATACGACTAAGTTGATCAGGTTGCATCTGTGTTTCTATTGATCTCCTCGATCCCTGACTCAGCGTCCAACGCTTCCGTCATAATCACCTATGCGCATCTGACGTCAAACTGATATTGAACTCGACCTTTCCTTTATCGTTTCAGGCATCGGAAGCAAAATTGGCCGATAGATATCCGAGGGCACATGGGTTTCACTGAAAACCGAGCGAGCCAGGGCACGTTCCCGTTACGTCACGGAGTGTCATCGTCGTTCGCGATCGTTCCTCGGCTATCTGCTTAACAACAACACTCCTCGGATCAACAAGAAATATCATCGTACGAGAAGAAGAAACAATCTAGAAGGAGAAGAAACGATCGAGGAGGCAAGAGGAAGCGTCGGAGGAATGGCGGTCAAGATCAAGAGAGCCGGAAGTGGATGCGAGCTAGCAAGCATGCGAGCAATCAATCAATAAGACGTCTAGTCCCATGAAACAGTGATAATTGGTCGTTGTATTAACGGTTAGACGAGCAGCCTTGAGCTGCTCGAGGTCTCCTCGAATCCACGGGACAGAGACACAAGATTACAGAAGAAGTAATAGAAGAATAACAAGAAGAAGACGAACAGTATCCTTCCTTGGAAGAAGAGCGAAAAAATTTAGGACAATTTTCAATGATAGACTCTTAACTAATTGGTTTTTCGTTCTATATATTTTTTTATCGGACGAAACCTCACGAGCTCCGTTTGCATCGTGTTTTTCGCGATGGGATCTGAGATCGCTAGAATGAAATTCGAACGATCCCGGCCTGATATTAGTCGCGCGATCTCTTAGAGAAAGACTTAAACAAGTGTTATATACATATATATATATATATATATATATATATATATATGTATGTATGTATGTATATATGATTATATGTATATATTTTTTTTTCTTTTACTAATTTTTTATTTGTACATAATTCTGTATATATAACTAGCTAAATAGATAAATAAATAGATAGATAGATAGATTTGAAAAGAGCTAGAGAACTCGAGCTCTTTCTCTCTCTCTCTTTCTCTCTCTCTTTCTCTCTCTCTCTCTCTCTCTCTCTTTCTCTATTCCGGTTGCCGGTGACTTTAAGCTTCTTTGTCGAAAAAAAAAAATAAATGATCTCACTAGTATTAAAAACCGAACGGATTCTATTTTTTGTAAATGTAATCGCTGAACGAACTAGTCACTAAGGACGATGATCGAGAGGCGTCGAGCGAAAAAATCATCATATAGTTTGTCTTTCTGTAAATA
Organism: Lasioglossum figueresi; assembly: GCA_028455805.1. Classification (NCBI taxonomy): domain Eukaryota; kingdom Metazoa; phylum Arthropoda; class Insecta; order Hymenoptera; family Halictidae; genus Lasioglossum; species Lasioglossum figueresi. The sequence goes on along the minus strand of CM052189.1, from coordinate 1,018,321 downwards.
TATTGTTATACGATAGATTATCGCACGCGAGTCTATGGTTTTGTACAGATTGTATATATTTTTTTTAATCCGCGAGCGCTGTCGGAACACATTCCCTGTATCCTGTATTCCGCGTCTTTTAAACGATAAAGCGAGTATTTATACCGATCGAACTGCTGCCTTGGTTTTCTCTATTTGTTCCTTCCTGTTCCAGCGATTAGGGAACGAGGTATAATGGCGATTCGCACCGGAGACACGTGGCGTTTTGCAGAATCGTCTTGCGTAACGCGCCGCTAGTTGGGATCAACGATTCTGAGCGGTTATTCTTCTAGCTGGAATCGTATTCAGGCTTGAATATTCAACCAGTTGACGGAATAGACCGATTACGTTCACGAGGAGGAAGCGGTGTCATGGCGCTTGCAATCTTAGCGGCCATCTTGTCGCGTTGCTACAAGATCTTTTATAAAAGAAAGATACCAAACGCTATTGGTTAAAAGAGATCGAACACGCGGTTATTAGCAGGCAATTAATCGAAGGTGGTTTTTTAAATATTTATGGCTTTTAGAATGGGTTAAAGGTCAGAATATCAAGATTTAGCTGACGGAGTTCAAGTTAGGGTAGGGAGACTTGGCTGATTGAGTTAGCGTAGACAGATTTAGCTGATAGAGATAGAATTGTTCTGCTAGCACAAACTATCAATGTGAAATATTGTCCTATTCGGACAATGAGTATTTTTTTGTTTGTTCGCGTATTCAGTAACGAATCCGTGCAATAAAAAACGGTATAATTAAACTGTTTATCTTTATCGGGCATTGGAATGCGTAAAAATATACATCTGTGGCAACACGCGGCAATCGCCTGAAACTCGGTAATATTATAAATTGCTTATGAGATCTGTTATGCGCTTTCCAGCGGAGCTGCACGTTTCGTGTGTAACTTGTTTATGTATATGTATGTAACATTTTTTTCAATATATATACCAATGACTCTCATCTTTGCTTTCTATTGGGAAAATCTTGTTTACTTATTTCTATTCGACGTTGCGCGAACGTTAGTCACTGATATTTATAGGAAGCTCCGATTCCTGGAAAACGAGCTAGTATATTTCTCACAAAAACAAATTGACGTGGTAACACCTTTCATCATTTGTGTTATGCTTATTTAATGATGCGGAATCTCATTTTATTAATCGATCTTTCTGAATTCTGGAATAACTAGATTTTTCTAATTTTCGGCTCGGAAGCTTCCTTCCATGTTTCTAAATGATTTATTCCGTTTCTTAAAATGATTTTCCAAGTTTCTTTGGGCGTTGCGGGTTCCTGAACGGTGCATCTTCTGCAGATTGAATTATCAAACGGTCACGTTGGCACGAACGTGTCGGACTATGTATAGCTGTCCACGAGGGACAATGATGGAATCTTCGCCTTTTCAGCCGGCAATCAGTAGAAAGATACGTTAGATCTAGGAGAACTCAGCCTTTATTAAAGAATTCCGTGACCAGTGTTCCGAAATTGTTCTCCTATCAACGATCCTAATCGAATGCCTCATCAAACCTCGGGAGCATTCCAGAAAATGTAAATCTTATTCATAGTTCGTTCAATCTTCAGGATGATTATAAAGTAATAGTCACAAATCAAGACCTTCGTGTCGTATCTATGCATTCATGAATATTTTAGCACATTTTTTCAATGCAGCGATATATTTTCCACTTAAATTATCTTCCCAAGGACAATGATTTCTATAATTATGCAAATAAGGCTGACTTCTTACGTCGACGTGAGAAGCATAATGTAAGCAATTGTGTTCGTTGATAGATTGCCGCATGCATTCATCTGCAATTTATCTTCTCGCTTAACAAATTCAATGCTTCCGGTATATTATTTTTGATTCAAAAATAGTAATTTCTTCGTCGTTCTAATCTCTAATAAAATAAATCTGATCTATAGATCTATGTCTGGGACAATGTTTCGTTGGACTCCAGCCAGCACGTTTCGATCTCATCACTCCCTTACGAGCAGCCCATTACTTTGACAGCCATTAACCGCTGCACACGGTTCGCTTGTAAATTGGATGATAGTAGCAAACCCACTACGGGACCATCGTCTCTCGCGATTCTACGTACGAGTGCAGTTTCTGCTTAAGATAATGTCTCCTGGATTGGCAGATGATAATCACGCTTCAACCACGCTTTCCTTTAACCGGAAACAATATTTTTACCTTGATTTCCTTGTTCCTGTTTTTATTGGATTATAACGGAAGTTCGTTGGGTTGCTAATCTAACCCATTGCACTCGGAGCTATTTTAACTCGAAAATTAAACATTTCTTTATATGTAGCTAGAGGAATTTCATTCTATATGATTTTTTCATTTTATGGATATGAAATTGATATAATACCTTAAGCAGTACTTAAATGTTTAGTAATTGGTTAGATTCCAACATATTTAATAATCTAAACAACATTTTGAGTAATGATACAGCAAGTTTTACTGGCGCTTCAGAATCTAATTCTAATTTTTAGGAGTTCGTTGTGATCGAATGAAAACCAAACATTTCCTCGAAACGAAACTGACAATGAGCAGTTTTCTTTTTATTCTTAGACACAGTTGGACAAACAACTCGGTATAAAGTAAGTACATTCAATCGCTAATTGTCAATTAAAAACGGCAGTAACTGGCAGTGATATTTTGGAGTATCCAACACCATCGATATCAATATCCCATGCAAGGTATCAGACTTGGATTTTCGTAACATAACTTCGCGTTCGGACAACATTTCGCGGCAACGTTCATGAAGATTTTCTTATTCACATCTTTCGAATTCCTGGCCAATCGTTCTCCAATCTCTTCGTGCAGCTCTTCGAGTTCCTCGGGAGATAGCTCGTAACCCAGAAGTTTGTCAGAGATGTCCTGAAAAAATCACAATTTTTAATGAACACATTCATTTCTCATTTCTTACTCACACATAAAAGTGAGTGTATTAATACTTACGGCAGATCTTCTCATTGGGAACATTTCCGCAGGGCCATAAGGCATCGGCATATAGCCACCGCCATATTGTTCCTGGATCATTTGGCTTCCTTTATTATCTTGAATATCGAAGAACGGAGTTTCAATGTCTGTGTTGTGATAGTTGTTCGCAACGTCGACATCCATTCCAGGATATTGTCCGAAGCCAGAGTATGGTCCAAAACCGGAGAATCCTCCTGCACCCCATTGCCGTTTCTGCTGTGACACGCGTATCTCTTCCGTTGGCACTTCTGACGCATCTAGAAGACGCAAATTCTTAGATCTTATTCGCGAACTATCGCTGCATTCTTTTGCGAACAGCGCAGAAAGAACAAATGTATCCGCAGAAAATCGTCGTGTACTGAATTCTTTGGACGTTTCAGTTTACAGACGACCCGGAATCAGCTATCGACTTACACTAGCGATAAGAAAATGGAAACCATTGACGTGTGGTCGATTGTACGATGCTTGCAAAAATCATTTTTCGATATTAATAGTTCATGAAACTCGATACAATGAAATATCAGAATTTTTGTGATAATGTTGTGGGTTGTCAGTGACCCGAAGCAGCATCGTGCGAAGATTAATTTTGAAAATTTTTCTACTGTTCATAAATTACTGACTCGCGGTTTCAACTTGTTATTCTTGAACCGTAATTATGGTAACAATTTGCTATTATTAAATTATTTTATGTCAAATAAATTACTAAACATTCGAGTATTGCACGAGTAAATTGCACCAGTTTAACCCCTTGCCGTATTTTAATGAGTCGCACTAGTCATGAAGTATTTAAACGAAGTCTAACAAATGTGAATGTTACGCCATTCTTTTCAAACGAAATAAAATTCGATTCGTTTCTAATCAATATGTAAGCATTCAAATATATTTAGCCATAGAAAGAATATAAATTTAAAGACGTTTTAATCACTGTAACCTTCAAAGGAAATGATACGACAAGGGGTTAAACTTCACGAATCCTAAATCAAAATGTAAAATTTACTTGAAAAATCTATACACTGAATGACAGACTTACCGATCTTCGATTGTTTCTCCAGATCTTGAAGATCCAGCTTGTGGATAGACCTCCTGGCCCTCGGCCCCTTGCAGCTGTTCATGATCACGTCTCTGGCGATGTTTTTGCAGGATAAGGGTAGCCTGGAGTCTGTTTGCGTCAACATTCGATCCGGAGCGGCGTGAGCTTGGAGCGCGGCGTGCATCGCAACGACGAAAAGCGCGACGCGGATGATTTGCAGCGGACGATGCATCGTAAACGCGGTTACTTTAACTAAAGGAGGTTAATTGCTGTTTACACGAGATGATCGCCGATCGGCTAGTCCTTGGGGAACTCGAGTTGCCGACTGGTCCTTCGCAGTTTTTAATCCCGACGGGACGTGTCACGGATACGTTTCTGCAATCGAATCTGTTTACACGGACGTCACGTTCCGCACGGGTTTCCTATCGTTTCGTTATCGTCAACAAGCAAATGCTGCCGGGGTCAGAACACCGTTAACAGGTGGAACGAGACGTTCGTCAGTCGCTTTTCTGACGTGATCGAGCGAACGCGCGGGCACGTACGGAATTCGGCTCGAGAATGAACGAAATGCTATGAGATTTTGCTTATGCCAATACTAGACAGGTCTACTTCCGGAAAATCTGGTGAGTTGACGAGAACGAATGTCTGAGAGAAAGTATGTCGACCGTGGTCTGTCTTGGACTTTTAAAATGTCGAGGATGGGCGTGTATTTTATGTCGGAAGTGTGCTGATTCGTTAGCAGCTCTTTCGATGAAAACGGAGAAGAAATCCGAGGTTATTTCTAATTGGTTATTCTAAAATCTACGGAGACGATAAGAATGACCGCTCTGGAGTCTCAAGGTAGGGGTAGCTTCTTCAGGTACGCCGAGGCCGAAACTGGCCTTCGCACACAGATTATTTTACTCTAGCTTAGGTAATAAACGTAAAATAACCTCTCCAGTTTGGGCAATGGCAAGGGTATTGAAAGAAACTCGAAACTGGGCATTTTTCTGCCGAGCAGCTGCTGCAATAATCATAAACTTAAGGTTTTTCCGGCGATACGGCATCCTGGATTTATTAACCGTTAGGCAGGCCTTTCCAACATTTTATTGAGTAGCTTCGGTTCTAATTTTTCTTCAGCAGTTCCAAAAGGGTCGTCGGGATACATTTATAATTTATACACATTTCAGTAACATTTTTAATTTTTTTTTATTGAAGTCTGTCCGACAGTTCTTTTGCTGTAAAGAACACTGCAATATCTTTTATAATAACATCACAATATTTGTTTAAAGTTGAAAAATATGTATTTCTTTCAAACTCAAATTTCTCAAAAACTGTGCGTCTAGGAAAATCTAGAAAAATTAAGGGCAGATTCGGAATCAGCGCGAGAAACTCTATAAGAATTGCATAGTGAGAATCGAAACGTCAAAGAAAAGTTGAAATCTGTTGGACCGTGTGATTGACGAGACTATTGTGTGTCATCTAAAATGCGTAACCGATGTGTCACCTATAACTTACTGATGTTTAACAATAAGTATATTAAGTAATGTTAAGGCAAATTAAAAGGAGCTCGTATCAACTCATTAGTACTTGTCCAATATTTGTCTATTTCTTCATTCTGGAGTTTGAATGGATCAAATAACAATGCATAAAATCTGCTGTCCACTATGCTCGCATGATTCAGGGGTACGGTAATATTTCTCCAATTTAGGGTACGTTAGATTGATGTCAGGTTTGTAGGCTGAATTCATTAGACTGCCTCGTGTGCATCAATTATTCGAAGTTTCTTCTATCTTGGGCTCGATATTGAAATTCTGAAGACACATCGAGAAATGCATAGTTGAAAGTCAGGTTCGATTTAAATATGTGAGATCAGAGTCAAGTATCCTAGGTCTGGGTTAAGTATCGTAGGTCTGGCTCAACTGTGTTAGGTCAGAGTGAATTTTTCTTTTTTGCCTAGCTGCAAATCATATTCTGTCTGGATCGAGGGTGATCCGTTTGCATTAGGTACGGTTCTATTGGAATAATTAAAATTGTATTCGTTTAAGAAGATGATCGATTTAAGAGGAAATGAATCAAGAGTTACTCAGGTATAGAATGTACATTTTTATCTTTATTCTGCGTCAATTTGGCATACTTTTGTACGTGTACGTTGATCACGACATACATGTGAAGAAATATTATACTCTGCGGATCGCTTGATTGTTTGCGAATGACGTAAAAATTCTTCAGTCCGCGCGGAAATAAAAATTCTTTGTGATCGACCAAAGAATTTGTTGTTGAATACAATAAAGAATATGAAAAATATTTAAAAAATTTCAGTATACATCTTATAATTAACAGAACCATCGATAGCATTTCTTTTGAGAAAGATTCTGAGAATCGTATGCCGACGAAAACAGCGGTAATTGGAAATAAATTAATAAATTACAGCGTGGACCGTCGCGTCGTAAAACTCTGATTGCGAGTAGAAGAGCTGGGCGTGAAATTAAAAGCTGTCCAGGGTACATGAAAATTTGATCTGTGATTCAATGGGCGATTAAGCGAGACGACGACGGCCTGTAACCTGCACAAGGAGCCGCCGGTCAACGTGACAAGCGCGAAACACTTTGGCTCAATAACGATGATTCCGATCATTATCTTAACTCCAAGAAACCTCCGTACAACGATGGGGACGGAGAAGAGAGCGAGGGCGGGAGAGGAGAAGCATCGGCGAGTTGAGACCGCGTGTGTGACCCCCTTTGTGTGCAGACACGATGCAATGCCCGGTGCAATAGAAGTTAATCGAAAAAAGTAGGCAAGAGAGAGACGGGAAACAATTGAAGATTGGCTCCGGCGTCGCGTCGAGACGCTTGCAATTAGCCGTCCGTCACACATGAGGGCACCGATGATGGTCTAGTCGCTAATTTCGTATGACGTAATGGAAATGGCCCGACAAAGTGATGGAATCTAAAAAATGCTTTCAAGCAAATTTTCATTTTCAATTATTTCATCGCGGAATCCCTTTTTCTCCTCCCTCCGTCGCGAATTATCCGTTCTATTCTTAATCATTATTAGACTTTTCCAATTTTTCAAGACAAATTAAGAAAATGGAATGAAATAAAATTCTATTTTCAATGGAAATAGCCTTTGTAAATCCAAAACAAATAAAAATTATACAAAATTCTGTCGAATTTTATATTCTATCCTTTTTCGAAGATTTTTATAAGCCATAAATGCTTTAAATCAAAGTTTTCTACCTGAATTGCAATAAACTGAAGCGAAATAGAAATTCATTTTCTTTGTTGTGTTTTTAGATTCTTCTAATGTTTTTACTGTTTTAAATTACGCCCACTCATTTTTGTCATAAACCCATTAAATCCGCATAATCATTATTATCGGTCCGCGGAACTTCAGCCAATCAGAATTGTCTGAATTATTATTTGAATGTTGCGAAACGCAAGTACCGTGTGCAACAAATGTATTGCATCTTGATTTGCCAATGATCCAGAAAATCACATTCGTCTTCCTTGAAGTGTTTGCCTCCAAGTATGCAAAGCATGTATCGTATCGCGGGTCATCAATGACCCATCGGAGAATTTTTCCGCCGGGTCAAAGTTGCGTGTAAACAAATAATGTTACTTATTAACCGAGCCGAAAAAATGCACATGTTAACTGTAAGTGGTCTTCATAGTTTATTCGAATAGATCAGAGTTTATCGCGGCGATGATAGTTAGCTGCGAACAAAAATCAAAGCATTTTGCCTAGCAACGAGGAAAAGTTTTCGCGGACGCGTTCGGTTTCGATGAATAATTCGAAGTGAAAAATATATTATAGACTTTCCTAACGATTTTCACGGGCAGGAATTCATAGACGAAGTTATTCGTTACTTCATAGTAGTTACCAGTTAAGGTCTATTCCGTTCAGTTTGTTTTCTGGGTCAGTAGCGCTTCGGTTAAAGTATTCTATTAATACTTGTCTGTTGCAATTTGTTACAATTGTGGCAAACAATGCTTTCTCACAGCTCCGTACATCTTCATTTATGAGCAATATTTATTTCGTTTGAACACGATGTAATTATAATATCTTCGTCACAGAATACTATCTATTTTGTTGTAATAAAACGCGAAATTCATATTCAAACCGTGATCACACCTAACTTTAAAATCGTATTACTAGAGTGTGACGACAATAAGGGAGGTAGGAACAGTGAAATTACCTAATCGATATTAATTAATGAAAATTTTATAAAACAAACAACGCGATAGTTTCAAAGTGTTCTACGTGGAAGATGTGAACAGTGGCGCTACCTATACGTAGCTCAGTAAGTCAGTAGTGCCCTGATGTAGGGGTTTGACACGTATGCTCTTCCCTTATTTCCGGATTTGTATAAATGTCAGTTAACCACTGGGAAGATATTGTTGTGTTTCATTTTTACACGATTTTATCGTGATCAGGTATGTCGAATTCGATCAACATCTATCGAACTACCATTATTACGAGTGACATACAAAACACACACCCGAAGTCAACATAACCTCAATGTCCATCAATTTCATAAATAAAACAGTCACATTATTCCATCTCTCGCTGTTGAACAGAGAGCTGTACGTCAAACGATTCTACTTTTGCTAATTGACGTTTTAATGTTACAGTTCGTAAGAGAATATTTCCCTGGCAGATTGTATATACATGGTCTGTCAAGAAAGTAGAATCGTTCGACGTACAGCACTCTGTTCATCAGCGAGAAGTAAAACAGCTACACTGTTTCATTTCTTGCTGTTGAACGGAGATTGATGTTTCAACTTTGCAGTTCGTAAGAGAATACTTCCCTGGCAGATTGTACAGCGATAGCAAACATGAGCACAGTCGTGGAGCAACCATGTTATACACTGATCAACATTCCAACGGACACGGAGCCACTGAACGAGCTCCAGTTGAAGCAGGACCTTGAGAAGGGCGATGTTCACACGAAGATCGATGCTCTTAAAAAGACGATTCACATGATCCTGAGTGGAGAACGTCTGCCGGGACTTCTCATGACTATCATTAGATTTGTCCTGCCTCTGCAGGATCACACGATTAAGAAGCTTCTATTAATATTCTGGGAGATCGTTCCGAAAACCTCTCCCGATGGCAAGCTCCTTCAAGAAATGATTTTAGTCTGCGATGCTTATAGGAAGGACTTGCAGCATCCGAATGAGTTTGTTAGGGGATCGACTCTCAGGTATTGATTCGGTATACGGATGAAGTACGAACAAGCGTAAGAGTTACGTATCTTTCAGATTCCTTTGTAAATTGAAAGAGCCAGAGCTTTTGGAGCCACTGATGCCTGCGATTATCACCTGCTTGGAGCACAGACACTCCTACGTCAGACGCAATGCTGTGCTGGCTATTTTCACAATCTACAGGAACTTTGAATTCCTTATTCCCGATGCCCCGGAACTAATAGCCAAATATTTAGAAGGAGAACAGGACATGTCGTGTAGGAGAAACGCATTTCTGATGCTGCTGCACGCCGATCAGAATAAGGCGCTGGCTTATCTAGCCGCTTGTTTGGACCAAGTACCCAGCTTTGGTGATATATTGCAGCTGGTTATCGTTGAACTAATCTACAAGGTATGTGTATGCTTTAGAATGTTTCTTACCTGGTTTGAACAAACATGTTTGTATTTACAGGTGTGTCTAGCGAATCCATCGGAAAGAGCACGTTTTATTAGATGCATTTATAGTTTATTGAACTCTCCAAGCGCTGCTGTGCGTTACGAAGCAGCTGGCACCTTAGTGACACTGTCTAACGCTCCGACAGCGATCAAAGCTGCAGCTTCCTGTTACATCGAGCTGGTTGTGAAAGAGAGCGACAACAACGTTAAGCTGATCGTGCTAGATCGTTTGATCGCGATGAAGGAAAGCCCTATTTACGAAAGGGTTCTTCAAGATCTAGTTATGGACGTGCTTAGAGTTCTAGGTATATTTCGACAAGATAAAGAAACCGTGTTGCAATAATTGTAGCATCGCTAAAAGTATTATTCCTTCAGGTTCGCCAGCTTTAGAAGTCAGAACTAAAACGTTAGCTCTGGCCATGGACTTGGTAACCACCCGCACGATAGAGGAGATGGTGCAGCTCCTGAAGAAGGAAGTATTAAGAACTGTTGGTGGGGAACACGAAGACGCTGGCAGATACAGGCAGCTCCTCGTACGAACGTTGCACGCCTGCTCCATCAAATTCTCGGACGTAGCGGCTACGGTGATTCCTGTGCTGACAGACTTCCTGTCGGAGAACAACGAAGCCGCAGCGACAGATGTTTTGGTGTTCGTCCGTGAAGCTATCCAGAGATTCGAGAATCTCAGACCGCTCATCGTCGAGAAGCTACTCGAAGTAAGTATCTCGGCTTCGGTATTCAAAATATTTGAACAGGTTAGGATAACGCTAGGAAATACTTTCCCGTCCAGGTATTCCCACATATCAGATCAGTAAAGGTACACAGAGCGGCTCTATGGATTTTGGGCGAGTATGCAACAACAAAGGCAGACATCGAAGCCTTCATGAGCCGCATACGAGCTGCCCTAGGCGAACTACCATTACTAGAGACAGAGAACAAGCGTCAAGCTGGAGAGAAATCTGAAGATGGAACCACTCCAACTGCTCCAGCACAGTTGGTCACGTCGGACGGTACTTACGCGACCCAGAGTGCATTCAGCGCTGCATCTACCAGTACGTATCTTCTCAAACTCTTTACAGTTTGCATCAGACCGCGGATTTTTACATTTGGTTTACAGGCAACAAAGAAGAGAAACGTCCAGCACTGGTCCAGTACATGATGGACGGCGACTTTTTCATCGGCGCGTCCTTAGCCACGACCTTAGCCAAGCTAGCGCTCCGCTACAAGGGCCTCGAGAACGATGTCCAAAAGAGCAATCGCATGCAAGCCGAGTCGATGTTGATAATGACCAGCGTGTTGCAGTTAGGTCGCTCAGGTTTACCTACGAAGGCAATGACACACGATGACGCTGAACGGTTGTCTCTGTGCCTGAGATCTCTCGCCTGTCCCACACCACTTGTTCAGAAGGTGTTCACCGAGGGCTGTCGCGAAGCTCTCGGCAGAATGTTGACGGCTAAAGCGGAGGAGGACTCGCAGAATTTGAAGGTATTGCACCAACCGTTTTGCTGGCTTTCCCGACATTTTATTGGGTAGCTTCGATTCTAATTTTGTCAGCAGTTTCAAGAGGGTCTTCGGGATTTCTCATAGAATTAACAAAGTGTTCAACCAATTCACTTTCCGATTTCCGCAGGCTAAAGAGAAGCCAGGCAGCACAGTCCAGGTGGACGACGCCATACAGTTCCTGCAGCTGAGTCGTGGATCAGATCTAACCGGTGGAGCCGGAGACATGTTCGAGCAGAGTCTCAGCGCTGCTGTTGCCGGAAGACCTGGCGCTGGCGGAGATGCACCAGCTCCCAGTGCTTTGAGCAAGGTCACTCAGTTAACCGGCTTCTCGGATCCAGTTTACGCGGAAGCCTTGGTCCACGTTAATCAGTACGACATCGTGCTGGACGTATTAATCGTGAACCAGACCGAGGACACTCTTCAGAACTGCACTCTGGAGCTGGCGACGTTGGGCGATTTGAAACTTGTCGAGAGGCCACAGGCCATTGTGCTCGCGCCGAGGGACTTTGCTAGCATCAAGGCCAACGTGAAGGTGGCCTCAACGGAGAACGGAATAATTTTTGGAAATATAGGTGCCTTCACTTGTCTCCACGCTTTTAATACTAGCTTCACGGGACCCGTTCAAATGGCGGATTTTGATATTCTTAATTTGCGATTACTAAGATTGTAAAGATGTTTCCCTGAGGAATTATTTACCAAATTTATTTCTTTGGGTATACAGGGTGGGGCAATAACTATGATCACTTTGAATATTGCCGTTATTTGTAATAATATGGAAAAATGTTATACACAAAACTTCCACGGTATAGAGGGGGCCATATTATGACACAAACATTTTTTGCGTGGGTGGAGGCAAAGAGGAGATTTCAAGGTCATCTTGATTTTTTAAAATGGAAAGACCTATTTTCTGTATCATGAATCAATAGACTATCGAATTCTGAGTAAAAATGTATTGACCTCCATATGTCCTAAATCTAATAGTTAACGAGATATCATCGAAATATTTTTCATTCTTCTTTGGATAATATCTCGTTAACTATTAGGTTTAGGACATATGAAGGTCAACACTTTTGTACTCAGATTTTGATACTCTATCGATCTATAGTATAAAAAAGGACATTCTATTTTAAAAAATCAAGGTTACCTTGAAGTCTCCTCTATGACTCCATCCACGCAGAAAATGTTTGTGTCACAATATGCCCCCCGCTATATCGTGTAAGTTTTGTATACAACATTTTTTCATATTATTAGAAATAACGGCAATATTTAAAGTGGTCATAGTTATTGCCCCACCCTGTATATTATTGGAAGAATGGCCAAAAATTTCGATAGACACATTCTTGTTATGTTTATAAAATAATGTGAAATAGTTATTTCTAGAGTTCCGTAAACCTAGTGTTGAGATTATTGAAATTGTGAAGACGCATCCATAAGGAGTTATTAAAAAAATTTATTTTCAGTTTACGACGTGTCCGGTGCTGGATCCGACAGGAGCGTGGTAGTCTTGAACGACATACATATCGACATCATGGACTACATAGTCCCAGCAACGTGCACCGATGCAGAGTTCCGGCAAATGTGGGCGGAGTTCGAGTGGGAGAACAAGGTGTCTGTAAATACCACGTTGTCGGACCTGAGAGAGTATCTTGGTCATCTACTGAAGTCGACGAACATGCGTTGTCTCACCCCGGAAAAGGTACTGTATCTGGCTTGTGTGATATGTTTGCAACTGCAATGTTTGAATGTTTCAGGCACTTTCTGGCCAGTGCGGTTTCATGGCTGCGAACATGTACGCGAAGTCGATATTCGGCGAGGACGCGTTAGCGAACATGTCCATCGAGAAACCACTGAACAAGCCAGACGCTCCTGTGGTCGGCCATATTCGCATCAGAGCGAAGAGCCAAGGAATGGCGTTATCGTTAGGGGATAAAATCAATTCCACGCAAAAAGGACCGCAGAGCAAGGTCGTGCAAGCTGCTTGAAGCACGTAGTCTTTTTAATCGAACTCGTCGATCCACAGTATTCGAATTATTACGAAAGAAATTACAATTGGACTTTTCAGTATCGCAAATGGCGGCGGTCTATCTTTCTCTCTCTCTCTCTCCCCCCCCCCCCCCATTTGTCTCTGTCAATTTCACCACGCCCGTATTCAGTTTCAGCGCTGTTGTTGTTTGTTTCTTTCTGTACCGTCTGCATCGTCGAGCGACGATACACACCTTCAGTTATCTACCAGCGGAGAAAAATATACATACACGATACTTTTAGCTGTAAGTCTGGATTTCGTTTGATCGAAACTGGTTTATTTGGTACATATTTTTTAAGAAATAAAGAACGAACACACTACTGCCCTTTACATGCCGATTCATTAGCGTAAGACAAAAATGTTTCAGAGCTCGTTGTCCGTCGTTTCTAATTCTACATTCGAATTTCCGGCCGTAGAAAAGTTAACACGGTTTCGACACGATGTTCGAGACATGTTTCGTCTGCTTAATCCTTAAGTGGACTTTACCGAATTCGACATCAATTTTGACTCGCAGTGAGTTTATAAATTGTCACTTATATTAATACATGTGAAATAGTTATTAGAGTTGCATGTTCCACTGAAGGGTTGAAGAATAATTACGCGATTCCACATGCTTCACAACCAGCCGCCTCTTCGAGGTGATATAGCTTTCGAAGATCGGGGCGATTTCGACTCATTGTCAGTGTTCATGAGTCTTTCTTTATCTTGCGACGTGACGTGTCTGGTGGGACTTAAACTTGTCTTCAGTCGTGATTTATTTAATTTACAATCTGATGCTGGTAATGCAGAGTCTGCGATAATGTTGGTCTCTTCTGTAGATCGAGGAGACGGCATTGTTGATGCATCTGCGAAGAGAAACGCATTTCTTAATGATAACGACAATTTTCATTGTAAGCCGTAGAATCATTTTCAAGTAATTGTAATTCATTAATTCATATTTGCAATCCAACTCGTCTATGTTACTCGATATGTAACAATTCTTCTTAAATCAAGTGTTAAGTTTCTGTCTGATATTAAAACAAATTATTGCATCTCTGTTGTGAAATAATTATGGAACTATTTCGCAGGTGTTTCTTAAATCGTTCTTCTAAAGGTGAAAAATACTTAGACAAGCGTTCCGGAAAATTGATTTAGCATTTACATCCCTACAAAAATAGAACATCAAATTACCAGTCGATTGTTGGCAGCCTGTCGTTTGGAAGTTCGCGGACTTCCTTTTGACGGCGTGCGACGGCGTGCGTTGTGGTACAGCAGGTGCAAATTTAATGGTTTTCTCATCGACATAGTCCATCGATGCCGCGGGCTTCGGCTGTGAAAGAGAATACTCGTGAAAGTACTAACAGGCCAGCGATTTCTTGAAAAAATATGGAGTGTTTATTAAAGGTTTCATTGGAGGATTAAAAAGCATGCTAAACAATTCACATCTTCGAGTAGAACGTTCTCCAAATTTTACCTTAACATTCGATGCAGCCAAGTCCAGCTGAAACTTAATTTTCGGAGGCTCAGGATGCGAATCCTTGGGAAATTCGTCGGTCTCCACAATATCCTGAAGAACATGCAGGATCGTTGAAGCAGTGCTCTCAGGAAGTTCGATAGGTGATACAGGTGGCAGAGGACTCTTGTTAGATAGCTTCTGTGCCTCTTCCATTGCGATCTTCAAGTTCTTCTGACTTTGGTACGACGCTTTGCTGTTGCTTTTGCCGATCTGCGAGCTCTTCAGAGCGCTATTTACCACCTACGATTAAATTCATTCGGTAAATAGATAAAGGCTAAATGTTTTCTTTATATTGATAATTTACCTGGGACCAGCGGTTAGTAGGCGTTTGCTGCACGACCTGTTTAGCAATCCTCTTCCACCTTGCGACGTTATCCTCGCCTTCTATCGGCGGCTGAAGTTTCTCTTCGTCTTCGAGGTCGATAGATCCTTGCACCTGCGGTGCCACATGGAAATCCTTCATTAGTCTTCTTTCCCAGACCTTCATCCTCTTTCCTAGAACAGCTGGTTCACAATTGTGACACATAATTCAGTTACATTCAGATACACAGTTGATCGTAACATGTTTTGGGAATAACATAAAGTTCAGGCGAAAAGAGCCTAGCCGAATAAGATGGTTAAAACTGCCTTTAGAGGATTTTTAATGGCTCATGTCAAACTGCTCTGAGAGTTATTTCAATGTCTCGCGTAAATTGTCAAGTCTACTCACTTCTTTCTTTGGTATCAACGCCAGCAATGTCCATGCCATTCTTCCCGAGTATCTCCAGCAATTCGCACCTCCAAGAGGACAAATCGGACTTGAGTTCGTGCACGTCGTCCTCGGTGACCGGGTCCATTTCATGTTCGGAGTGAGCATGAACCACGTACCGCCATATCAGTGCTCTCATCACAGCGCTATACCTATCGCCGACAGACAAACAAGCTCACTATAAAGGACATCGTTAAACCCGGTTCCAGAGGTCGCCGGACCGTCCTGGACGCCATAAAACGTGTTCGGAAATAGGCCGTTACTTGTTGGAATCGTTCGCACGCATGCGATCGCTGTTCTCCGGGCTGATCTTCTTCTGGACACCGCAAAGTCGGAAAAGTAATTTTGGCGGCGGAAGTATGTTGAACGGCGGAGGAAGCGTACCACCTTCTTCGAAGTAGCTCATCCACAGCTTCGTTCTCGCGAATTTCCACTCGGTGTCTGCTCGTTCCTGCATGGAATATTCGAGGAAAACGTTCGAGTATTTTTTTTCAGGTAAATTTTCAGAAAAATACCATAGAAAGCCCACTCGCCTCAATCATGGCGTAGCTGTTGCTCATCATAGCAATCAAGAGATTCAGGAGAACGATCACGTTGATCACGGAGTACGAGCCGAACATCATCAAGCCCCAAAATCGAGTGTAGGTCTTGATCCCTATAATTAAATTACTGAAAAATCCTTCACGAACATCATTAAGAGGTCTTACCTGTAAGTTCAAAGCTTTCTATCCCAATTCCACCGAAACTGGCCCAGAACAGACTCTGACAGGATTCGAATAGATTGCTGAACCTGCAGATTTCGTTGACAAATTAGTAGATGATATCTAATGTGTCAAATATGGCGAAGCTTTCTGAAAGGAATCGTTCTACCTTCTCCACCTCAAGCAAGATTCGCTGGCAGCGTCCCAGGAAGGATCTCCGAAGCTGATGTAGCATTTTCGTCTTTCCAATTCGGCGAAGTACCACAGCAGTTGGTTCAATCCGCAAGCGAAAGCGAATAGCACCAGGGTGTAGATGAAGAAGAACTTGATGATGTCAATCACCATTCTACCTAAAGATATCTGCAAGAAGAATTATCAATTTTTCAACGAGACTTTTTCTATAAAATTATTGAACGTACCTGAAGAGGACCCAGATGAGGATTGATACTGAACAAATGGATCAACTTCAAAGCGCTGAAGACGTTGGCAGCTGCGAAAAGTCCTTCGGCGATCAGCTGAGGATCGAAATCGCTCCAATTTTCTCTGGGAATCACAGCAGCCATGGAATCCTGTCTAATCTCAGCACTCTGTTGAACGTACGCTGCGATCCTAAGCACGGCAGTCGTGATGTAGAGGAAGTTCCTGGTGAAGTCGATGAAGTTCCACAAGTCGCGAAGATACGCGTTCAAGCCGTCCACGTAGGCCTTGAAAATTCAACAGGCTACAATGGTTCGGGCTTCGATTTTGTTAAAAACGAAGATTGCCAGTACCTCTCTCATCTCCTGCCAAATAAATCCAAGAACGTACAAGATTACGATACCCTCTAGAAACGTCGGGGCTGCGCCTCTTTGCTTGGATAGCTCGGCTTCGAGTTTCCTCTTCGTCGCTTCGCTGCTAAACAGTCGAATCACTTCCACCTCGGCGCGTTGCGACACCAACATTAGGATAACTGCAATAATCACTTAATAATCTCGCAGTCCCTTACCTTTCCTTACTCGCGTATAGTACAACATTTGCAATCTCAAAACTTGAAATTTAGTGTTTCAAGCATAGCAAATATTTATTTTGCGTTAAGCTAGTTGTTTTATAATAAAACTTGAAGACTCACATAGAAAGAATAAGTAGGACGAGGCGTGGGTGAGGAACTTGACGAAGGGCTTGCGGACAAGTCGGCCATTTTTCGATTCGGGAGCCAGCAGGTACATAATGCAGTAGTACGGGAACATTATGGCTGTTTTCGCGAGGATTCCGCACCTTTGTCCCGTAGTCATTCGTCGGAAACCGGGGAGACCGTCGTACCTATTTCGAAAAACAGAATCAAAGTCGCTGTTTCATCGATTTCACTGGATCGTGTGCCCAATCTCTTCGGACGATAATACCCACAAATGGGTATACTCCCCAATTGAAACAAAGGCGCTTCCGCGAAGCAGTTCCATTGAATGGAACAGCGGGAAGTTGGAACGAGTCTGTAACGAACTCACCAGATCGCAGCCAAGAGTTGCTGCACGTGGGAATGAGCGACGAAAGTTTTCTGCTTGTACTGTATAGCCAGCTCCAATCTGGCGAGCTGCTTATTGGACAGGTTGTTTTCGTCGTCGGGGTCGTAGTTCAGGATCGTGTTCAACTCGGTTGTGGTGCGGACTTGTTGCAGCAGGTCAACAGCAAATCTGATTAACAGTTATCTTGTTAGACTTTAGTATGTTAAATCGATTTGTTTGGATAAGATCTAGATTATGAAAGACAAGCTGATTGCGAAGGACTGGCTTGCACAAGAATAAACAGCTAATTCGATAATTTTTAATGTTACCATGTTATCATGTTTCGTGGTCACGTTAAATACCTTTCCACCTGTCGTCTGAGCTTCAAATACTCTGTTCTGCTTTCCGGTTCTGCGATGACCAGGTCTCGAAGCTCCCAACTCAGTTGGAAAGCTGTCAACAATGGATCTGGCGAGCTCAGAGCTATGAGACTTGGGCTAGCCAAGGCTTTGTACTCCGAAATTCTGGTGGACGATAATCTTAGAGGATCACCTAACGAAAAGTGATCAAATAATTGATGAAAGAGATTTTTAAATGAAATTCTGAGGAAGTCTTACCTGTAGTCGATTTTAGACAATCAGCACACCCGCATCTAATGTCATGAGGCATTGGCAAAGTGGCTCCGCGATCCAGAAGAAGCTTTAGGATCTCGTAGTTGTTGCGTTGCGCTGCCAGGATCAACGGTGTTATTTCTGGCGGATACCTTGCCGACGCTGGATCGATCTTCTGCCAACTGTGCTTGATCTCGTTGTCTGTTGAGAAAGATGCTTCATTTTTCTAATTGGCTCTGAGTTTTTAACCCTCGTCCGTCCCTCATTTCACAAACCGAATCTGTCCTTCGGTGATAAATTGACACAGTGAATATAACGAGGTACACTGTTAGTTTTCCAATAAACGTAAAAATAGAAAATTTGGGGGCGACTGCGGCCTAGATCGAAGTTTTATCTGGAGCTTCTGGCTACCGAAAACCCCCATCTTTGCAATCTTGGAAACGAGACTACTGCATTAAGGCAATACGAGACATTAGATTTGATCATCCGCATTTTTCTGTCCATTCTGGGGACACGATGATACGTACTCTTGTTCGCAGCCTCGGCAGTCAGAAGTTCCTCGTGCTCTAACAGCAACTCGACAGCTTCCACGAACTCCTGATCGATCGCGTGAAGCAGCGCGTCCTTCGTCTCAACACCCATCACCACGAGTAGCTCGACCATTTCCAGGTTCTCCGCCTCGATCGACAGTGACAGCGCTCCTCGGCCCAGGCTGTCCAGACAGTTTATGTCCAGCGGTTTTCCCTACAAATCGAATTGCTCATTTTCTATTCAGCACGGACGGAAATCGTCTTATCGGTCGTGACAGAATTCCTACAATCTTCTAAATGATTTTGGAACATTCATTGTCGAAGCGCGCACGAAACTCACATTGACACCGCCTCGATTAGCAGCCTGGACGAACCTCTTCACATTAGCCAAGTCTCCTCTTTCCACAGCTAGAAGATACTTCTTCTCTTCAAGGTTTAAAGGCCTGGGGAGATTGAGGCCATACGATTCTCTCTGGTTGGAGCCAACCTCTACCTTCTTCTCGGATTTCTGGCAACCCATTTTGGAGCATGAATTCGATTCTAGTTTGCTGCTGTTTAGAAGAAGCGACAGAGGAACGCTAGCTGCTGGAGCACATAGATTTTCGAAGATCTTGTCAGAATGTCTCGTTCACGGTAACACTGTTGTCAGATACACGCAGATACACACAACCGATCAACTGGCTCGAGTTCAAACGTTCTTAGAGATCGAAGAGCAACAGAGCTGCGATCACAGGAGAAACCATTACCGGTGGTCTGCGGTCATTTCCTTTGGCTTGTCACACGAATCGGAACACGGATCAACTTCGCAGGTTCCGGTCTTCGTTGTCGGCGAGATTCGTGGAAATCGTTGAGGAATTCTACTGAGAGGGCTGAGAGAGGTCATCGAGCGACCACAAACGACGCAGACTTTCCAGCTAAACGAGACTCGGCCACCGGCCGCGCTTATATAGCGGATGATGGAAATCGAATTACGGGCATTAACCGAGACCCTGTTTATTTGCCCGCTCGTTTAAGGCGCTGTCAACACGCGGACTAATTTGCTTATCGATATCTCGTTAGCCACGCGACGCGACGGGTCGCCGGATGAGGCTAGGACAACAACGTAGCCGAAGAGTACACCACGCGAACTGTAAAGTGCCTGAGTGGTTCAGGTCGTTTCCCCTGTGTCCTTGCGGTCGGTTAGGGTAGAAATTCGAATAGAAAGGGTTGAGACGGGATCTGGCAACAGTATGGAAAAATAAAAACATGTTTTTCAATAATCGGTCGGTTCGATTTAGTTGAGGAGGATAACGACGTCATTGACCTTCTTTGGAGACGGTACGGCGTACTCTCAAGGTCGCACCAAGCTCGTAAACTAGGGATATTATTATTGTTAATATTACCGATGGCAAATGCGAAACCTCAGACGCGTTGTAGGGAGGGTCGTAGTCGTATCGCCACGTCTCGTGTACTTCAACGCGATTTCACCCTAAAGTAGACCCTAAACGTTATGATCCTGTTTGCACGACCGATTCCGAATTTCCTCACCCTCGCTGAACGAACGTAACCACATCGAGGAATTACTCGTTCAGATTACTCGTTCAGATTACTCGTTCAGATTACTCATTCAATTTTAATTGATTTTTAGTATATACAATTGATATTTGGCTAAAGGGATCTTTATTTAATATGTAGGCACGCGTGGCAGCCATGTGGAGTGACTTTCTACCGGAGTCGTACAGTTATTTAAATGATGATTTTGAAATATGGTGATAACATTTGTGTTTGGTGTCCGATCGTATTTCATTTTACAGGTCGCCCGTAATCTCCGTCGGCGATGCGGTCGGTAAGTAAACATCGAGCGGAATGGACGAGAGGATGAAGCCGCGGAGCAAACAGCTGGGCTCTCGCCTCTTTTTTTGTTCTTTCCACACTAGCCCCCTTGAACCGATCCCACCCCGTCCGACGAAACAGTTTAAGCCCTGGTTGAGAACATTTTAATACGAGGCCAGTTTAATGAATTTCACGGCTGTAGCTCCGCGGTATCTACGCCGTTGTTAATCGGCCTTAATACTGTTTGACCGCTTTGAGGTCTTTGCCGTGAAGACGTTGCGCGGTTTCTTCGACGATAGACAGTCAGGCTCTTACCGGAACATCATTACAGCGAAATTATGGGAGGAGCTTGGATTTTATTGTTGGCGGCGAGCGTTGATCACTTTTTATATTAAATGACTGGGTTGCAATACTCATGAATATTTATTCAACTTCGACGAAAGAAGTATATACCACCTACTCCGCCATCACCGTAGAAACAACACGCAGGAAGGAGCGTCAAAGACGAAGAAAACTTTGAAAACCGACGGAACGAGTGGATAGAAATGTTGGAAAGAAAAGGCAACATATACGATTAAAGTTACAGGATGTTTGATTAACAGAGGAAACATTATTCTTCGTTCACACGTAACCAATCAAACATTACTTTAAACTTCCACCTCTCTACCTATTACTTTTAATTTTACAGTTTCTTCTCGTAACATATCGAATTCCTCGATGGATGGTATCGATCTAAAACAAATCCTTTGGAAGGAACATTTGGAAACGACGTTTCGCCGAGCAGAAAAAAAGGTGCTACTTCAAATTCACGAGAAGAAAACGTGTTTGGTTGAGTAAATATTAATATTGGCCGAGCAAAGAGCGGATCGAGTGAAAGTGGACGCGTCCGTGACAGCTGGAACGCAAAGAAGCGTCCTTTTCCGCTCTTCTTCTGATCGGTCGGAAGCGGAAACTTTCTTCGGCACAAAGGAAAAACGTGATCAACGGACACGGAGCGGAAAGAAAAGGAACTACGAAGCCGATAAATCTCCGCTGCGATCCTACGCTGTGTTCAGTGTCGAGTGTCGCTTCTTCTGCGAACTTCCGCTTATCTCGGAGTTCCTGAATTCCTGTGCACGATTCATTCAATCGGTATGGCGTTGTACAATATTGCTGCTTCGTTTCTTCTTCTGACGATTTTGTGCGGTAACTCGGTTGCTGAGAGGGTGGAGAGGATACAGGATGACTTCCGGTTGACAAAGGACAGCGAGGTTGCTGCGAACGAGCACGCAGGTATTGAAACGGAAGATCATGAATCAAAAAGTTCACTTATTATTATTTTATTTGTAATTAATTCAAACAGGTGGCGGCAAGCACGAAGAGAAAGGCGGTGGCATGGAACTCCACGAGGACCATGAAGACGCGAAGGAAGAGAAGGGCGATAAGGTATAATCGTGTAATTCAGAGTTGCGTTGAATTATAATCGAATTGTTTCACGAATTATAATTACAAATTAATTCAATTACATTAACTTGTAATCCTAGTCTCTTATTCAATTAAATTGCAATGTAATTCGATTTTACAATTGAAATACAATCGCAAAGTACGGTGCAATTAAAGAAAGAGATTAGTATCAGTGACGAACATGGTATTGTTCGCATTTAAAAAATGCCAGAGCATCAAATTGGACAGGATTTAGTATGATTTTTATTTATTATATGGATCTACAAATGCTATTGTCAATGAAAATAGGATTTGATTCGGTCGCACTTTCTTAAAATTTGTCTAAAAATTTGAAAATTGCATGAACATTCGCAGTCTAACGATGTACTTAAATTAGCACAACTCTGATATAATTGTTACGCCGAAAATATTATGTGTAACCAGAGACCGTGGCCATTTCCGAAGGGTATAAGGTATAAAATACAAGATTCCTAGATACGTCCACGTGCTCGTCATTGTCAAGATCCTCGACGACTCCTCGCCTTTTTACCGGCCGTAATATTAGTGTCCACGGCTGCCCGGGATTATTTATTATACGGTCGTTCTCCGCGAACGACATGCTTGCAGCTTGCGAACGACATTTCTTTCTTCGGTCGGGGACATATTCTTTGTAACGACACGGTGCCCCGTCGTTCTCCGTTCTCTGCTACACCATACAAACTCCACATATTGCTTTTCACTTTTATTCCAAGGGATAGAGGGGGGTGAGAAGGCTTGGCCGGTGCAACTAATTCGTTTGCGAACTCGTTATTCGACCGACGAGTCAGCTTTGAAATTGTGCAGTCCTTCAATATTTTCATGGAATTTCCCCCACCCTCGTTTCAAAGGGTAGGTTTTACGATCGCGATCCTCGCGAAATCATTAGCGAAGCGGCGCGGCGGACTCTTTGAAGCACAATGTACAAGCTCCCGACGATTATTTCATGCTGTTATGGAAATGCGCGGCGAATGAACTATGATTTTTGAGGAAACTCCCCCTTTTTTACATGTTTTGCTATGCGGGTGAAGAGTAAATGAAAATTTATTTCTTTGGGTTTGTCTGCTGTGTTCGGTACTCTCGTGCAAAAACTGTGAAAAATTGCAAAAATATGGGATTGTAATTTCTCCCTCGATTTTAACAGATGGCATTTCTTTCGGTACAGGGTTATAAGGTCTTCCACGAGTTCGACAAGGGCGAGAAGGGTCACCACGACAAAGAGAATCATAAACAACAATACGACGAGAAGGTGGGAGAGGAGGAGGAGAAGCATGAAGAGGCCGATCATTACGATGACAGTCATCACGGCGAGAAGGGCGAGAAAGCTGCGAAATTCGACGAAGAGGGGAAGCATCAAAAAGGATATAGCACCAAGGGGGAGCACAGTATTTCGAAAAAGGTTCGTCGACGATAATGTTCCTATAAATGATCATAAATGTTTTGAAAATTTCTCTAAAAAATCAATCAATGTAATAATAATAATTTTTCGACTTATTTTCAAACGCTATTCTCCGGTCAGCGAGGGTTACGATGCACCTCGCGCACAAACGATCGGATTAATCCGCGAACTAATTAATTACGACGTCGTTCAATTATCGTGGATACCGTCCGCTTCGTCTCGCCCGCGACCTTATCGAATCTGTCAACAGAACAAGAGTTTCGAGCCCGCGTAAAACTTACGGAAACCCGGCGAGTTAATTTTCCGAGTATCGGACGATCAGAGTCGCCGGTAATTAATATTGTAATTAAGGATTACACGGCTAATCGAAACCGTTTATCCCCGCTGTCGCAGGACGAGTACGAGAAGAAGCATGATTTTTATGACGAGTACCACGAGGACGGCGAGAACGAGAAGCACGGAGGATTTCATCACGAACACGAGGGGAAGAAAGGCGGTCATCAGAAAATGGGACACGTGGATTCTGGACATAAGGAGGTTTGTCAAGGGAAACGATAATTTTCATAACTCCTTTCTTGAAATGATTCAAATGGAACAAATCTTCCAGCATCGTCACGGCAAGAAGAAGAAGCACCAAGAGGATCATCATCATCGGACACAGAAGGGTCGCAAGCTCGCCGAAGGCCATGACAGTCATCATCGTCATCAGAACAAGCATGGCAACAAAGGAGGGCATCGATCAGGGAAGAAATGGTTTGCTAGCAACGGCTCTTAAACGTTTTTTAAACAATTCAGGGACAAGAGAAGTTTCTTCTTACTCTTCGACTCGCGATTCATCAATAAATTCATCAATAAATTCATTCACGAATACTCTGTGACTTCTAGATGTATTTTTCGTGACATACATATATCGCCTTCTAACTAAATCAAATTCCACGCTTTCCAGTGACTCGGTCTTCCGATTAAACAATCAATCTTCCATTACATCGCCGGCAATGATGGAATAATTACTTGATTCGAAATGTATCGCGTTTCGTCGTCGAAACGAAACGAAACCAACGAACTACTTTTCCGTTCCGGCACGTGTAATTTCGTGGGCTGAAAGGGGAGGCGGGGTCCTTTGCAGTCGGTTCTATCATTATTTAAAATGTTCACGTTGAATGTTACACCGATGTAATTACAACACTCTGATTCCCGGCAAGGGAATCGCGTTACAAAGCGCGAAAAGAACGTGTTCGAACCGCGGCCGACAACGATTTCTAGGAATAACGATGACATTGTGCTGACAAGTCACTCCGTGAAATTGCAAGTGTAGCGATTTTTCATTTCCGACGTGGGAATAATTGTAAATATTAATAATTTACGGATTAATGCATTCGCTGTTCATAATATTGATTGGTTGTCAGGCAAATTCGAATAGTTCCGTCATTTAAACATAGCGATTCGAGCGTCGAAAGTGTTTTTAAAGTTCCAAAGTGGCCGTAACCTTTGATTACAGTGGTCGGCGTTTGGGTCTTCAATTAAATAGGTCGTATCAAGTGCAGTTTCATCAAACCTCCGTTCTCTATAATCTCGTAGCATAATTGCATTGCAATATTTCAGACACGTTGATCTATTGTTGAAAGTGGCTTACTATCGAGTTAAATTGTGTCACTGTTAACGGAAAAAACATTTGCGGATCCTCGCAATAACGTCGATCAATCTCGCACTCGACGTTGCGCGTCGCTAACAATTAAATTGAAAGTGCTGCACCTTGCAAAACCGAAATATCAATTTATGTTTACAACACGACCACTTTTTAGCGATCCTAACTTTAGAGACGACTTCGGCAAACTCTAGTTTCCATTGAACTGGTTCGCCGCTCGAGGAGAAAAACGACTCGATATAAATATGAAAGTAATTAATTCTCTCCTCCGCGAAGCTCTGTGTGCAAAGGAAGTTTGATACGACGATGTCTGGCTTCCTCTCGCGCGAAGACTCGCAATTTCGCGAGTCGATATTCGCGCTATTCGCGGAGCATCGAGAGATCGCGACAATGCGACGGCTAGCGGACCGTAGCCAATTTTACGCCAACATTTTCACTTTTCACGGCGCATAGACAACCTCTCGAAGCGATAGCGCGACGAAAACGACTTCGCGCTTGATCACCCAGTGTGATCGCCACTCGTTTCGCAAGGTCCCACGACATTGCCAAACTTCTCCAAGCTGCTCGCCGACTTCCGTGTATTGTCCTTAAAACGTGGGAGGAACGATCATTGACACTTCCGAGTCATGTCAGTGGTCGGAACAAATACAATGTTATTTTTAGTGGTACTAGACTTTATTATAACATTTTTTATTTTGCATAACGATCCGCTGTCTAGTAATTACAGAATCAAAAAATTGTCCAGTTTGCTCCTAAAAATTTCATTGATGGATAATTTAAGGATAAGTTCAAGGGGACCTGGTGCACAAGGACGTGCAACCATGAACCGAATAAAATGCCTAGGATGAGCCGAAGATTGCGCCGAGAGATAGTTAAGGTAGCCTGTTCGCAGAGGTAATAGCGCTCTCCGTAGGAGGAAAAATGTCAGAAGGGTTTTTCGTGACGCGAGCCGTGGCGAATCTACTTTCTTTAGTCGACAAATTAATCGGTTCAACTAATCCGAGCACGCGTCCTTTTTTACTCTTACGTTCAACCACCCACGCGTTCTTCGTCACCGTCCACGCTCCATGAACCACCTCGCATCCCACAATTTCGAATCGATTTCGGTTCACTACTCGGTCAAAGAACGGCTATTTGCCCGTCCATTCCCGGCTTTCGAAGCGTTCCAAGCCTTCTGATTTCCGGTCTTGACGCGCTACAGGTGGTTCAAAACTTGTCGGCCAGTGGAAATCGCTTTTCATCTTTCTGTTCGGTTTAGCGCGATATTTGCCGATGTTTATTGCTCTTCGATACAGCTAGAAAAGATCCAACATTTTTGAAACAATTTCTCTCAAGCATTTCTTCACATGTTTTGTACGATGATCGCTATAGACTGCGGATCTTTATGCATTTATGAAGAAATTTGGTTGGGTGAAATATAAAACAGTAAAAGATTTAAGAAATTCAAGAATATTAAAAAATCAATTTTTAGTTTATTCCTGCTGCCCACAATTACCGCAGAACATTTTTGTTTTGCATAAAGGTCCGCAGTGTAACGATCCCTAAATTAGAATCCAAACAGCAGTCTTTCTAAACGCTAACATCGGCGAAGAACAAAATAATGCATGTAATAAATTAGGATCCGATGATGGAAAAATGAAATCAACTCCCGAGTTGAAAGGTAACAATCAAGATCACCTAACGGACTGCCAGTAATTTATTTCATTTTATCGCTCGGCCGGATTGCATTCATCCCACAGGATCCTCCGCGCAGTGTATCAATGTTCCATTCCAATTTGCAAATAATTGATGCCTGTAATCGTGTACGCGCGCAAACAAAAACAACAATCCGACCGTAACATCGATCGTGTGATTACAATCGCGGATGGAATTCATTAATAATTCGGAATCAGGCGAGATTATTTGTCGTGCCGTATGCGGCACGTGGACGAGAGAGCCACGGTGTTAATCAGAATTAATATTGTCACGTTAACGTTGTAAAACTCCAACAGAGAGACAGGAGATGAGAAAGAAGTCCGAAGTGGAACAATCGTTTGCCGCGAGCGTAATCGGGCGTAATCACCATGCTCCGGTTGCAAAAGCTTTCTTTGCGTTGCTTCCAACTAATAACACTGCGGCGATCAAGCTGGAAAACTGCTGCGAGACAAAATTGCATCGTAATTCAACGCTAACACGTGGGTCTTTCCTGCGAAACAAAAATATTCTCCAAAAACACGCATCGCGTATGAATTTTGTGAAAATTTCCTCCACCACCAAAATCGCAAAATTGCGTCTAAGTAGCCAGCTCAGACGCTGCTTTAATTGTGACCCGGTGAATACGCCTATTCCAGCTGAATAAATAAATGATCAAACTACGGAAATGTTGAAAGACAAAATTGTTACCTAACACGTGTGTCTTTCCTATAAAACAAAAATGATCTCCAAAAAACGTCACGTGTATGAATTGCATAAAAATGTGAAATATGTTACGAAAACCGTTCACTCTGGAAGCCCGAGAGAACATTGTGATGCATTTAATTCCGACAAAAAGCGAATACCTGCTCGATGCTTCTTGTCTGCGTTTTGTGTCTAACTAGCTCGCTCGGACGCTGTTTTAATTACGAGCCGGTGAATTCGCCTATTCTAACAGGGTAGAAAGTCTGGTCGCATGGTTCTCAAGTTTTTCGGCAACTCGATTTTCTCGAGAACCGTCGAATCTCGTTGCACCGACGACGAGTTCTTTCGTCGTCGAAACCGCACGTTACGATCGGTAAAAGGATCGATCCGATATGTCGTTCCTCGTTTCGCGATTTCACGCGCGAAGAGACGAGAACGGTGTTAAGCAAGATCTACAATCGTAAAGTGAGATTTCCCGTGTTCCACGGCGGATTATGCGCTCGACGGATTGCACGCTGCAAATGCCCGCTCCATATTTTTTCCCCCGCGACTTGTTGCAAAACTGAGATATTTTTTACCCGTCACTAATAAAAGCTGCCGGATGTTCCTATTAAAAAGTTTATTCGCCGTCAACGAAAATTGCGACGTCGCTAACAAGGTACGCCTCGACACGATATATCCGACGGTTTTTTTTTTGAAGTCAGAGATTAATCTCCAATAAAGTTGCCGATTATAATTGCTTTGTTACAAAGCTGACGTGTGAAACCGTTAGCGAAAGGAGGAATAACAAAATTCTCGTTTATATTTTCGAACATCTTTGCAAAGATTGAAGTTATGTTTAATTTTCGAATGGTCGATCTTTCCCTGCGATTTGCAGTAGAATTTCATTTTATATCGATCGTTCCATCCACGGTAACGTGGTTGGGATTTTTTTGGGATTTTTGTTGGATGGAGGGATTCGCATTTTGAGCCAGAATTGCAAATGTTCGACCAAAATTCTTTGGTGTGCAGTTCAGATCATTAGTTCGAGTCAATTAAAAAATACGTAAAATAATTCAATCGAACCACTGTCTGTTGCGAAACCGATCGCGAAAAATCTATTTACGCAATGATCACTATAGTGAGGTGATTTCGGGATGCTTTGTGATTCGGCGATCGATCAGGCCGAGCGGCGATCTTGTGCAACCAATGGAGAAAGGAGGAAGCAGGTCCTGAATCGTACCGATCGACGCTGGATCAATTTGAGCGACTTGGATCCAGATCGAGTCTCCTAATCGCTGTGAAATTGACATATCATTCGCGAGTGGTTCTTCAAGACGAGAAGCCACCCGATATAATTGCCTGCTCCGATCGGTATAATCCAGTCTTCGTCGTGTCCTCGACGAGTCATGCGAACCCGTGGATCATCGGTGGCAACACTGTTGCTTCTTGTTATTTATCTGGTAACGTTAACTGCTAAACAATATTCCAGTTCTAACCAATTTACTCTGAGACAACTGTCAATACAATGATTATTTAAACGACAAGTGTTCTTATTTTCCCAATTTTTGGAGTTGCGGCGATAAAGTGACACGAGGAAAGCTTTTACACAAAATTTTCAATTGTAATTGTGATCTGAAAAGTGAGATATAAACCAGAGATCCCCGTTTCACGCGTATGTAAATACACGTGGTACGTGAACCGTGTAGTGCGAATTTAAGGATTCGTGAATACGAATCCGTGAATAAGGATCCGTGTACACGGATCCGCGAACACGCGAATACTACGGATCCGTGAACACGGATCCGTGTATACCATAGTACTCTAATTTCACAAATATTCGTGTATTTATTTTACATTTGCATTTTAATGTATAGTGATTTCACGTCGAATAATTTACCACGACTTTACTATTGTCTCACTTCTAACATCAACAGTCGAGAAGAATTCGATCGAAAAACGATAACGCCTCAGTTGTGAGTTATCAGACTCGAACGTGCCGTACGGATCCGTGTTCGCAGATCCGTGTACACGGATTCGTAGTTCGTAGTCGCAGATCCGTGTATAGTGTACACGGACTCCGTAGTATTCACGTGTTATTCACGGATTCGTATTCACGGATCCTTAAATGCGTACTACACGTTTCACGTGTATTTAAATACACGTTCAAAACCGCGATCTCTAAATATAAACCCTCGGGGACGGTGTAAAGTGTTTCCCTTTATATAAAATACTCGTAAAAATTGTCTACTCGAACTGCTACCAACTGGAGTGAAATAGAAAATTTTTTTAAAATTTCACCTGTCTACTCATAATTATTTTTAAATTATTATTACAGATAACAAATTTAGGTAGAGCGAACAGTAGAACCATCAGATGGGAAAGATCAGTGCCATCGTCGTCCCAGCACACTGCCCCGAAAAAGAACAATGGTAAACGTAATTATTAAATTAACAATGAATTAGAAAATGGTGCACACATACCTCGCTTTACGGCCTAGATACGTTCCGGAGAAGTTGGCCGTAAAGCGAAAAGCCGTATAACGAATCAATTATTTTTATTTTCAAAAAATGTTCAGAGAAATTTTGAAAAGAAATTTTGTTGACGACAGACAATCCGAAAGAAGTCCAAAGGGGGAACATCGTTCCAGTAGTCCTCGATCTACAGGTAGATCAATCGGAATTGATGGTGATAAACATGAACGACTTAAAAGGCGTTCAAGACATCGAGGACGCGATTTCTGCGATCGGATACGAGCCGCAGAAGGTGAACACGAAGAAGAAGAGAAGATCCGAGACTTACTCTGGTAAATATATTCCGGAAACATAATTAAAAACCATTGAAACAACTCAAAGTCATCTCTGTACATTTTACTATACTTCGACATTCTTGCGATACTTAACGCTCTTTCAAGTACCAGTTTCGTTAACACCTGATCTGTTCCAGACTCGCAGGTATCCAGCAGTTATGCAACGAT
Source organism: Lasioglossum figueresi (assembly GCA_028455805.1). NCBI lineage: Eukaryota > Metazoa > Arthropoda > Insecta > Hymenoptera > Halictidae > Lasioglossum > Lasioglossum figueresi. The sequence goes on along the minus strand of CM052189.1, from coordinate 987,947 downwards.
CACAGCTACCCCCGAAGTGGACATCCTCTACTACGAAGTGCCAAAATCAAAGAAAACAATAGTAACTCCACAATATCCTTCGAAATCCAGCTTCGAGAGTGTCCAAAAGCTGAACACGACTGACCTAGAATACGTCTACCCAATATCCTCCATCAGACAGACCAAACAAAGGTTCTCCAAGTACCAATCTCTAATCCCCACACCACCCGAAGAACCGCGATCAGAAACTCCGGTGATCCCAAAGGTCCTAGGTCAACGTAGATCATTCTCTCCATCGGAACCACCGAGACCACGACCTTTCGCAACACCTGAACTTAGTACACCTCCTACGCACAATGTACCTTCTACCGTAACGTCAAGACGTGGAAAAAGCCGGTCAAAGGTTAGGCAACCAGGCTCGAGTCGATCGGAAACGTCTCAGAATGACGAGAGCAACAATTACCCAGTCGTCGACCCTTCGAAAACAGTTAGCACGATCCGGAACGAGAGCAGACGCAAAGCTAGACGGTTGGTAGCGAAGCCTGACAGTGCGCAGAGGCAGTTAGCTAAGTCAACGACAGTTAGAGCGAGCAGAGAAGGCAGTTTGGAAAAGTCTGTGGACGGAGGTGCGGCCTTGACTAGGAGGGCTAACAATAGAAACCATTGGACTTCGTTGAAAGGAGAGCCTAACAGTCTCTCGGAGGAAACTGAACCTTCCAAGAGTCCCCTAACCTTGAACAAGAGACTGTACGAGAGGAAGAGCAAGAAGCAGCGTGCCAGCGTTCAGGTGATCAGGAACGATCCTCCGGTTGTTACTGAAAGAACGGGACCTGTTGAGTTCCACAGCTTCAAGGTTGACACACCTGTTACCTACACGACCTCTAGGCCTGTTGCTCGAGAGGAGTCGAGCGTTAGACCTGTTCAGTTCGATCACGCTCCTGTGGAAGCTGCGAGCACCTTGTCGGCGGCTCCTTCTGGCCTGGATGGCTATCAGAATATCGAGTCTCCGGTTGTCACCGTGGATTCTAGTAGTTTGGCTTCTACTATTGCGCCTTTCGCTTCTCCGGCTGCTTACTCTAGCAACTCTGTGCTCCATTCACTGCACGCCTCCACAGTTGGTTCTGTTAAAGATTATACAGTTAGCACTCCCAGCCCTTGGACTGCTACGGAAAAGTATAGAGAGGTTGACGGGGTTGCCGATGCTACCAGTTTCGACAGCACAGAAGAAGTAGAGAGTAAGGATCGGAATGAGGATCGTTATCAGAGGCAGTCGGACGATGGTGGAAGCAAAGGGTATAGCGAGGAATTGAATTCAGACAGCAGCGAAGAGAAGGGTGATATTCATGGCGCAGACACCCACGTGTCTTTGCACAAGGACGAGCGTCATCCAGATGAGAAAGGGGACACAGGACATGATAATGACGCAGGTGCCACCGGAAGTGGAGTCGGTGACAAGTTCGAAAAGGGCGGGGACGAAGAACGGTTGCAGGAGCATAAGAAAGAGGAAGGGGAAAAGGGGGAGAAGGTAGAACCCTCTTTTCACCCTCGTAATTGAAAATAAATTACGTAGTTTTGTCAATTGCGATGGGCTGATCGGGGTATCGGTAAAATCGTACTAGAGTTTTTGTTAGTGGATTTGGTATATCGGTGGCGATAAAGCGACGATCGCCGATCTAGAATTAACGAATTGTTTTCGTGTGTTTTCGAAAGGGTTACAAGAGCCGGCACGATCACGAGAAAGCCAATAAGGGCCACCACGACAAGGAGACGCAAACTAATTATTACGACGAGAAGGACGGTAAGGAAAAGAAACACGACGACGAGGGTGGATACCATGAAGAGCGTCAACAGGGCGAGAAAGGGCAGAAGGAGTCCGAATACGACGAGAAGGGTAACCACCAGAAGGGTCACAGCACAAAGGGACAACATTCTGTGCACAAGAAGGTGGGTTTTCCATGGACCAATTAGTCCTGTTCGATTCAGTCTGTCAGCTTGTTTGGAGAAGTTTTTTAAAGATTGGTGAAAATGGTGAAAAGTGAAACTCGAGTGTTTGCCGCAGGATGAATTTGAGAAGTACACCGAGTTCTTCGACGACTTCCACGAAGACGGAGAAGAAGAAGAGGACGCTCAGTTCCATCGCGATCACGAAATGAAGAAGGGAGGTAGCCATAAGAACAGTCACCACGATTCCAAGGACGATGAAGAGAAGTACGGTAAGGAAACGATGTTTGAGAAAGGTAAGGAATTCGAACTGACGAAGGGGCACAAGGAAGATGAAGGCCAGGATGAATATCATAATCGCGAGGCCGCCTATGGAGAGAAGGTTATCCACGAAGCTAAGAAAAATTGGGCGAATAGCAGCGGCGACGATGGAAATGGTAAAGGTGATGAAAAATCTCGTTAACTTCTCTACTGTTTTATTATTTATACATACCAGTTATTTAATAATTAAGAAATTAATTTTTGTAACTTTTGAACACCCAAATATCGAGTCATAGAGAAGAGGATGTTACGAATTGCGAGCGTTGTTGACAATTATTATATTTACAATTGTTGTACCATAGTTACAGTTGTTAAATGGTCTCTGTAAAATAAATATTGAACAGTTGTTAAACACTGACAAAGACGCTCTCGTCGGAGAAAAGTTCTGACGTCTCTGTAAATTAGATCGAACCTAAGATGGCACGGTGGATACAAAATGGCCGTCTACAGTGTTGCGAAGCTTCTATCCACTTTTATACTTCGAAACGGAGTTATAAAAGTGGAATTGGCTCGAGAGAAATCGCGATAGAAACTATCGACAAGAGGATGAGGCGAGGTGGAACTGTTTTTTAGAGGAACAACAGGGAACGACTTACGAGTGTTGTTGTTCAGTTACAAGTTGCTGTTTGTTACAATAAACGGAACTCTCGAACCGTAAACAGGGCGAGTTTCCCGACTGCGGTGGGAAACGGTATGCGTCCATTGCGAAACCCAATTTCATTAACCTCGACTGACAGACATACGCCGCGATTCAGCTGGTAAAATTCATTCGTTAAGTTCCAAGGCCTGACCACCTGCTTGTTTGCGCCGTTCCCTTTATGAGAACGAACGCGTGGGCTTGTAAAAAATGACCGTCTGCAGGTAACTGCACCCAGGAAGATCCGCATCGGCGACGGAAGAACGCCTTAAAAAGACAGCGTTCGCTTACGTCAGCCTGCTTACGTCAAATTGCTGGAGGAACGGGACCTATTTTTCATTTTGTCCTTCGACGTCCTTTCTGCATTTCGGGTGCATAGAATGTGCATGGAAGCAATGATCGGTAGAATTAAAGGCACCGAAGTGGTTTGCACATTTAAGAGGGTGTTCTCGGTTTTTCAAAGGACCCATAATCATAATAATGAAATAAAAATGGTACTTACCAATTTATTCTAACATAGAGAACATGTGAATCAAGTCTGAACGAAATATCCTATATTTTCAAATTTTTAAAATTTATGTGGGATAATTGTTTTCCAATTTGGCTTTTAGAGCTGTCGAATAATCCAAATTACACCTGGTGAACGTAAAAATAGGACTTTTAACGGCGACTGCGGCCTAGATCGATCTTTTGTATAGCGCTTTTGACTACTAAATCGATCCTGGAAACGAGACTACCCCCTTAATCACGAGGCAAGGGTTTAAAGCTAGTGTGTGCGGTTCGTATCCCAATCTACCTGTAGTCCGTCCCTATCGATCGGTTAGGTTATTAGGCAACCAGCTCGGAATCCCGTGAACGATTACAGGGTCGCGGGTGCCAGCGACAGGTGATTTACAATCGGTGCCTTCTTCGTAGTAAAGATAAAAGTCGCGGGCGGATCCGGATGATTTACGCCACCGGCAGAGCGGAGCTAATGACGCGCGGATATTGCTGGTCATTAGTTGCTTTTCCGAGATCGCGTCCCGACGAGCCCCGTGCGAACACCATCACCGGTTTCATCGTCGCACCGGTCGAGCTCCGATCACGTATCGTACCGTTCCGCGGTGGACGCGTGCCTTCCTGATGACCCACATGCCAATAAAAGAGCAACAACGATAGCCGCCGACAAAACCCCTCTCTTGTCGATAGCTTTCTATCGATATCTCGCCGCGGCGATTCGCACGCCTCGATTATCTGAAACGATTGTAACCGCACAAGCGTCACGCGTGCCGCGTGGGCGAACTCGGGGGTGGAACGGGAACAGGTGACGGGATTTCGAACGTTTGGTCGCTACGGTCAACAGATCTAATGCTCAAAGACAGGATAAACTTGCTGGATTATAGTCCGGAATATTTTGCTTTAGCGATTCCAGGCATCTCGGATTAACATCGACGGACTCGGGATCTCGGTACGTTAATCCGAGGTGTGTATTTCCTCTTGGCAGGATTTTCGATTTAGGGGCGCGAAGAGTATTAATTTCGAACAGTGGAAGAATTTTAATTTCGAAATTTCTGATATCATTTTTGCGGTTGCCGATCGTTATTGGTACTCTCCCATCCGACAGCGATCTAAGCAGGCAATGACGTAAAGTCAATAGAAGATTCGATTGACCGGTGCCACTGTGATTTCCTAAACAAACGAATCTAGTTTCGGTGGATCTGTGATCATATTACGATATCTGTGATATCGTACCGTAGTCGTCGTCTACTTGATATGATTTCGATATTTGGTTTTCTCGGGCCGGTGACGTCGGCGAGATTGAAAACCCATGTAACTCGGTACATCGTCGATTTGATAACGATAAGTTTTGGGGGATCGTGTGTGTTTGATCACGTTATCGCGAACCATATCGACGTCGAAGCTTTATTAGATTCTTAGTAACACAACATACAGTGTTTCATAGAAATTTACTGTATTAAAGGATTTGTCTTCTCTTTATTCTGTCTATTTTGTTGCATCGATTACGAATGAATGGATCGACGCTATGCGCATAGTAATTACCGCGGCTGATGAAGCGTCATTATCGCAATCGACAACTTGAATCTCTTTGTACGTTAATCACTGGTGAACATAATTTCAATTTACAATTCACACGGTGCTGATGTAAACGCGCGTCAACGTTAGATTCAATTAAAACACGTTGTAACATTTATTGATATTGTCCTGTATATTCAATAAAAATTACGACGTTAAATAAATCGATAGAGACGTTCGTTCCCAAGTTGTCCCGCTGTCTCCCTGTGAACATAATACATGATTTCCGAATAAATTTATACAAACAAATTGATTTTCGGTAGAAAGACAGGTTGAAAAGTGTCGAATGAAAATTCAAGTCGAACGCCGAACGTCTGCTCAGTTGCTGCGTCCGACTATCGACGGCTGAATCTACTTAATGCGTGTAGGAGGAACTGCAACGTAAGTACTATTGCATTTGTAATCACGTTGTTCGTTGTACCAGATCATTTCTACCAAATTAGGTAGCTCGTAAGAACAACGAGGGGACGGACATATTATTGAAACAGCTTATCCTGATGCGGGGGTTCAATCAGAAACACAATGTCGGAGGAAGCACCGCGAGAAAGTACATGGTGGAGAAGACCAATAGGAAGGAAACTCAATTTCGCGAGAAATACATGTGGGTTGTGCAACTTATATCGTATAGTCGTATAGGGACGAAACGGTGGGAGAATATCTCGAGTGAGAGAAAAAGAATACTTCGTCGTTGACCGACAACGACGCACAATGGCAACATTCGGCACTTCCGTGACGGAATCGTAGATATTTTGAGAATCTTTATTTATTAATATTTTTATTAATATTTTAGAATCAAGGTAGGGCGATGAAACTTTTTCTAAGTTAAAGCTGAAACGTTGTAGAATGATAGAAAAATTAGGAATAATTGTGGGGCTTGATTCTATGAGAAGTTCTACAATTTTGTTAGAGAAATGACCGAATGTTCCCCTCGCGTGCCGCTGGAAATATTATCAAGCGATGATCGCGGGACGTGCGTCCATTTTCGCCCGCCGGATTTGCGAAATTCCTCACCCTGTCCCGTCATGCTCCTCTCTGATGGAATTCACATTGCGCTATCCTAACCGCAGACCTAACCCGTTCCCTGCAAGATCCGACGATAGCGTGCCCTGTCCAAAATTCTGGCAACTTTTTCTCGACCGCAAGCACACCGCTTTGTTTGCTTGGGTAATGACGTCAGAACGATTTAAGAATATTCTTTACATTCTTCCCAAAGAGCATTCAAATTGTTATTAGGCTGGAGGGAAAGTTTTATCGTATTTTAAAGAAATCAATAGAAAGAATCAATATATAAAAATACATCTTCAATATTATTTAGACGTATAATTTCCATTATTTGTAACAACTCGTTCCCATCTTTCCGATAACCTGTCGATTCATGTGTTTTTCATTTACAATCAAAATTACCTGCTTGTTTAAAACGCGACACATTTTGCATAAAGATTCGCAGTTTATCTCAGCGCGCGTTTACTTTCGGTCCGGAGAAAAATCTGCGGCAAAGGGACGAAGGGCTGGTCGAATCGAGGATGACCCGATACTTTCAGTTTTCCGCTTCCCGTGGAAAAGCGCGCTCGCGGAGATCGTTTTCCCGGTGAATATTTCGGCGTTGCTCTCCGCGAATGATTCGCGACGGGCGAGTCAGGGAGAGAAAGGGCCGTGGAATTATCGGTTTTTACTTTCGTCAGACGGACGCGGCGTTACACGAGCCGTGACGCGTTCTTTTCCGGACGGGAAAACGTGGGAAAGGAGAAGAGGAAAAGCGCGTCGCGATTTTTCCGGCTTAATTGACCGGCGGCTATGAAAACACAATTTCAAGATGGCACTCGCAGAACTACAGCGGCCAGCATGAGACACGTTCGTTTTTCATTCGGGTGACAGCGACTACAGTCGCCTTGAAAAATAATATGCAGTATACGAACAGCTATTATATTTTCTCTATAACTATTATATCGTCTGCGAGGCTATCTCACAGGTAATTACTATGAGATGAAACAGTAGGTACGTAATATGGAGCATCGTAAAATCTCGATAAAGAAGTAATAAAACCCGAAGGTAATTGTGCGTGATAGTTTCCCAGAAACAATAAACGATCGTGCTATGTATTAATTGAGCATCGACTAAGCGTTCTTTATCGATAGAACCTTCCCGGTTTGAATTCTCAGTTTTTCAAATTCTCGCTATTTTTTCTGTCGACTGTACGGGCACGGGATGTCAGAGTGCGTGCATGGAACTCGCGTTGCGATTCGCTTGAACATTTTAGCAGGGAGAGGAATCATAATGGAGCACGAGTTGTTGTACAGGACTCTTCGTTCTGACGCGAACGTGGATTCCGTCAAAAATTATCGTTAATGTAGGTACACGCATGTTTATCGCTCGGGATCGAAAATTTTATTGAGCGCAATTTTTTACCGTCCACCTTAGTTTTTATCGGAAATAATTGTGTCGAGGGCAACATGAAATAAATACTGGAACACGTTAAACTGGAACACGTTAAATAACCATTTAACACCCAGGAGATTGATCAGCAGCTAGAGAATCGATTCTGAAAGAATGAGGAAAATTAGAAAAAGTGAAAAATACAATTTCTCTTCGGTTTCGATCGTTTCTCCTTTCTACTGGCACCGTGGAGTCCGATCTTTGCATCCGACGATATTAGAAGGTCGCAAGTTCAACAGAGATTTATTCCGCACACCGGAAGCTGATTTATTCGAGAAGAAGGCGGCGACGCTCCGCGCGCGGAAAGTGGGCGCTATCGATTTTGAATCGCAAGCGGGAAACCGCGTAATGGCCGGCCGCCTCATGCATTAAAACCTCGTACACATTAATACACTTCGAAGTCTATCCGTACATCGGCCCGCGGAAAGAAAAACTTTTTCGATAAGCTGATCGGCTGGCCGAGGATCCCCAGCCGGAGGATTAAAAATCTTCCGCTGCGCCATACTCGGTGGGAAACACGAGCAAAAAGTGTTCCTGCTCTCTACACAGATACAGCGGAAAATCGATCGCGAGATTTTCGATAAGAATATTTATTAATTTGTAAGAGATACTAAAGTTCTTATCGTTAATTGCCATTGAGCGTTACGCAACTGTTACCCGGAAGCGGCCAGAAGTCTTCTAATTGAGATTGCTGGCGTTAAGCTTCCGGTATTATGGTTGGAATTTCTGCAGGATGTGTTAGGGAGATTGTCCCGCAGACGTCGACGTTTTCAAATGATTATCAGCAAATTGTTTCTTGATTTCTTATCAAATTCGCGTAAATCGTTGCCTACGAGATCTTCAATGTTTTATTGTATGTATTCTGTAGTTTTACACATTAATTTCTAACGCAACCAGAGACGAGTTATCTGATTACAGTAACTGGGAATAGAGAGTGGGTGGATTTTCAACGTGCGAGGGTTTAACAGTTTGCGTGTATTGTAATGAGCATTGGTTACGAACAGTGCTTGCGTCGCGACTTCACGAATGTAACACGCGGTTCTCGTTTGATTAACCACCCGAGGTTGTAAGGCTCGAGTTCTCGAATGTGAACGCGTTCGGTTATCCGTCGTCACCGAAAAGTTACCCGCCAAACTAATTTTGGGTACTCTGATTATATTGCTAGAGCAGTGGTTGCGCTTACGGTACGCTAGCGTTAAGACAAGTCTCGATGTTTCGAACTACCAACCTGGCTGCATCGGGGTCAGCTCTTTTTATCCTCTCGGCGAGGAGGCGTATGATTCTAGTGCGGGGGAAGAATCATCCCCATTCGTTGGTTGACTTGAAGAAGGAGGATCTTCCGGGGTAACCCTCACCGGTGGAGGAGGAAGTCCCCATCTCCAAGTCAGCCTGGGGAAATTCCGTAACGCGATTACCGGACCCCGAATGCAATGCCAATATTTTCGGCCCGTATGGCCCGCAGATGGTTTATTACCCTCTGGCCTAAGTCCGGTGACGAAGGCCAGGGGTAAAAAGACTCGGACGGCCCGAGTGCGCTTCGCATAAGTGCGCGCAATAAAAAGAGGAATCCAAGGGGCCAGCACGTTCGCCACAAGGCGCACGGTACCTTGGCCGCCGCGTATGCTAACCCTTGGTAGCTCTGCCCTAATCCGTGGGCCTCGCGTAGCTAGCGAACGGTGCCCGGGTCGAGAGCCGCGCGGATTGGGCTTATGGCCACCTTTTCAATGCCATCAGCTCGAACCCTAAAGCGCCTTGCGATAGGCAACTCGAGGGTTCGCGTTCTTCTAATTGCTCGAAGGATGGCTAGAAATCGAAAAAGGGCCTTCGTCGTTCGTGTCGTAAATTTGGTCGCCTGGTCCCACGTGTTTTCGTTCCTTCGGACGGAACAATCATAAACGATACGAACCAAAGATTCGATACGAAATTATAGAAAATTAATTTATTCATGATTCGGAGAATACATGAATTTTATATACAGTGTTCGAAAAAAGCGCAAGTTCCATTTACAAGAAAATTGGCCGTCCAGCAGCAAGAATGGTCAGAGTTGAAAAGCTTGCAGCGGGATCGACCGTTCATGGAACATCTCTTCCGGAAAAGCCACGTGTTCCGGGGCCACGAGATTTTCCCGACCGCTCGTAAACGTGGAAAGTCGTAAATGTCTGGTCGCGGAAAGCCCCGGAAAAGGGACTCGCCATGCCACCTCGTGTCGAGCGAAAATCCGTGCGATCAACGATTTGCGTGCTTATGCAGCTCTGCGCCCGCATTCGCCGGAAGTGGAGACGTGGACGTGCATTCGCGAACGACCGCGGGAAACAACGTTTTCTCGGTCTTTTTCCAATCTTCTTTCCCTTTACGCTCCGGCAAACTCTGCACCATACGTGCATCGGAAATTGGAACACCCTCTTTGCGCTGCTGCACTTCTGCCTACCCTTCCGGCTGCGAGATGCAATCCTTCATTGCGATCCTTGGCTCGAGGAAAAACAATAATTAAGCACCGTGGGAATGGAATTTTTTTGTTGCAACCTTGAATCGCAACGCCGATTACATTTTTTCGAGATTCGTGCAATCGCGAATGTGCTTTTTCTTTAACGGCATATATTAACACAAAGTTTGGAATATGGTTTTTACTGCGCGCAGAGGCGAGTTGACATTTAAAATCGTTCGGAAAAGGTTTTTTCGCGAGCCCCGACTATAAACAGCAATATTTATGGTCATTTCGAGTATATTACGAAGTTTCGTTGGGCGAGGGACAAAATGGAGCAGGATGGCGAAACGAATCGACCTGTTGCCAGTTTCGACGAAAAGCCAGGAAATGAAGATATCTACAGGGAAAAATGTGGGTCATGCGTGGGTATGTTACCGTGGAAAAAGAAACGAAACGAGTGAAGAAGAACGATCCACAAAAATGCATATGCGCGTGTCCCGCTGGTCCTTGAAAAAGGATATGGGACTTGCCTGTGCAAGCGTTCCGCATGTAGCGGGAGATTGGATATCTCCGAGCTGGTACGGTTACAAATATCATAGGGTGTTTTAATCGAAAGCTGCATAGATGCAAATTTAGCGACTCCCACATTAGTGGGCCGAATATTAACGCGGACACTCTTAAAAAGACGATAACTTTTTTAATATTGGACCATGGTCGTTTTTTTCCCCGCATCAACCGATTTCGATGAAACTTTCACGACGCATATAATTGATACAGATCCACAAAACGTATTTTAAAAATTTTCAATGTAGTCTCACACATGAAAAAGTTGTAAAACGCAAGTTTCAGCTAGTTTAAAGTGACTTTTAGTTTAGTTAAAAAAAATTCTTTTCGCATTCTGGAGTAAACTAATTGCTCTAGCTTCCCGAAAAAGGTAAAATCGTATTTTGATAGAGCGATTTCTTGAGGAACGAATTGACGAGAGAATATAATGGTCTCGGTGTGTACAAAAATGTGATTGATGGTAAAAGAATGATGTAAACGAAAGGTTGCTATGGTTTTGACGGCCATGTAGCGACTTTGTCCAGGTCTGGTCACACCGTGACGGCTCTCAGGCGAGAAAGAGAATTGAATGCCCATCGTGGATCGCGCGTATGCGCAAAAGGGAGGCAAGCTTGTCAAGAGGAAAAGAGACCGACATATCCGCGGCAGAAGAGGGTGGCCAAGCTGGTTGGTGAAACGGAGAAGACCATAGAAACTTGCAGAGAGAGGGGGTGCGTGGTGCGCACCTACACAGGGACCCCGTGCACAAACACCAGCGGGTCATACACGTATAAAGGGTGGCGTCGCGATGCCCTGATCGCCATTCCCGCGTAGACGCAAAGTCGTGGTGCCCGGCGTCGTCGAGCAGTCAACCCTAACTCGTTCAGATCCACGTGAGAGCAAGAGGACATCGAAAAGGAAGCCTTCCTTCTGGGAACCTTTCGGAGACCTTTTGAGAGATTTTCGGGAACCTTTGGGTACCTTTTCGGAGCCTTTCGGAGCCTTTCGGAGCCTTTTGGAGCCGTTCAGGACAACTATCGTATTTCAATTCCCCGTGGAGCAACGAAACGCGACTCGTCGCTTTCCCAGCAACAGGTGAGCCGACTCCGTTCGCGAAAAACGCCGGATTTGCTCACGGAACCGCTCCGCAAACGTCGATTTCCACCGGTTTTCGCCGATTTCCGCCGATTTCCGCCGGTTTTCGCAAACAATCCGATTGCAATCCGTCGTGAAACGAGTTTTCGCGGTTGAACGACGGCCCGCACGTTCCACAGCGCGGATGTCATCCCGCGATTCCATGTTTCAACGAAATTATAGCCTCCCCAGCGATTTTACAGGCCGTTCGCAGTGAGAAGTGATTGTGCTTAAATTTTCGAGGGCCTCTAAGATATGGAAATGTGCGATTTTTTGCTAGATATACTGTGGGGATTTTGTTTTACCATTCCTGCTAATTTTTAGAATTTTTCTACGGATTTATTCGGCTCCGGAAATTTTTTTTGTTACACACTCGATGAGTTTGAATTTTTAAAAAAGTACGACGTGGAAATGCGCGATTTTATGGTAGCTGGATTCTCTGGATTGTATTTGATGTTTCCCAGTAATTTTTAGAATTTTTATAGAATTTCTGGTGGGTCGGAAGTATTTGTTCATTTTGGGTGTGATGAAACATATGGAATCGAAATACTTTATTTTTTGAAATGTTACGAAGTCTGTATGCTTCGAAAAAAATTAGTAGAACGACGCGATGTTTGAAAAATCTAATCGAGTAATTTTCAATTTTTTTTTTATTATTTAAGAGTTGAATTAAAAACGAAACGAATGTTCCATCTGTTACGCGTTGCAAGGATTAGGATGGCGTCCGAACAGTGCAGTTTCGGTGTTAAATTATTCGAATTTAATATAATAGTTTAATCAGATTATAAAAAGTCGAATTTTGCAAGTTCAGACAATTCACAAAATAAAATAAGTGTACGTCATCGCGATCAATTTTCTCAGCTAGTGAAATATATATATATGTTCGTTTGTCGAACAGTGTTTTCATTTCGAGAATACCATTCGCGATTATTTCGTCGATTGTCTGCGGCCAAGTTCGATACGCGCGTTTCGATTCAAGGAATGTTGGAAGACTTTAATGGAACAACGTTATTGTTTCGGGCGTTAAGTTTACGGTTGAATGGTAATATCTTCGTGTAGCGTGAAACAATCGGGGAATCTCATGTCTGAATAACCCTGGAAAACGGAACACGTGCACGGGGCTGCTGGCGAATGCTTTGTTTATTCAACGCCGCGGTTTCTCCAATGTTTGATATTTGACAGCGGCGAATAATTATTTAATTGTGTCGGCAAGTTCGACCGGGTTCCAACGAAACTTCGAGAACTTGCCTAAGTATCGACGCAATAGATGATTCTGTTTGTCGGACTTGCAAAGGGTTGTTTAAAATTTCAACGAAATTTCAGTTGCCTGAATTATTAACTGACGAAGGTGGGTGGACAAATGTTTGGATTTTGCGAACATTTTTAATCACTTGTACCGTGACATTTGATATTCTTGCAAAATTGCTAATTTATCGCGAGACTTTCGCTTTCCTCGTCGTTTGCCATTTACTTCTTCATTCAACAGGTGATTGCATTCGGAATCTCGCGAAGAAAAAACCGCCAGCTAGCGTCGCTAATTAATTAGTATTAATTCCACCTGTATTCACTGTTTCGTGTAATCACCCTTTGATTTTCCTCATAAACCTCGCAGTCTAGTAACTCATTAATCGTTTCTCTTGGCACTACACGAGGCAAATAACAATCTCCTCTTTGGCATAAACCAAATTATCAAGCTCGTTTTTGACATGGAGAAATTTATTAATCATCTTTCTTACACGAAGGAACTTGTCAAGCTCTCTTTTGACACAACGTCGTCGCGAAGAAGAAATTCAGTAATATCAAAATTTCAACAAGTCAATAACAGAGATTGCCTGGAAGCAAATTTACAGCCAGGAGACCCAACTTCAACTAACTCAATCGTTATTCAGTCTGATTATGATTTCACCCTTGCACGCCATACTTTTATATTATGAAAGCCTCTGGCCCCTGTAATTTGAAATTCCCATAGCTCTGAATAAATTTTGTCCGACTACATGCCGGCTTCCTGTTCAAGGCATTAATCTGGTTAATTAATAGTATGAGATTCTCTTCTTACGCGGGGATTAATGGACAGCTTTGAAATCTTGGTCGACCAAAAGCGGCGAGATTCGCAATAACGTAGAAACTGAATTATAAAGTTGAATTGCCGAGTTGCTTCGAATCACCCTGATCGTTCATTAGAACAATTGCCCTTGGCCTTTGGCGAACGCAGCACGCGTCGTTCGATCGTTGCATCTCCCTAGGCTGTTTCTAGACTTATGCAGTTTCTCATTTGTTTGCAGCTTCATCAATTCTTTCATTTTATTTATCGTTTCAATTGTTACTTCATTAAATTCTTGCACGTCTAGATTGTACATCCCGTTTGAGAAGAGGCTCAAAAACAGTGGGTTTCGCAGTAGTATGAGTCAATAATGATCGAAGCAAATGAAATTGGTCAATACGTGATCAGCCATAGACCACGATATTATTTTAACTCGTTGCCCTACGATTTATTTCCCGGTTTCAATGATTCGAACTTTTTTGTAGATCGTAAATTTTTAAAAGATGAGATAACTTATATCTATTGCATGCCTATATATTTTTATTGGAATCTGTTCAGAATCTTCATCACGAGTCAGACACGATATTATTTAGGCAAGGGGTTAATCACGGTCTTCTTTCTAAAATAATTCACATCCACTTACAACACAGTTTTGTGCGTCTATATAATCATAGAAATTGAATACTAAAACAAGACGCTGTTAGCTAAACGTGTTAAACGCTCGTTGATGTCGGCTATCCACGGAACGAAACGCCACCCTAATTACTTACGACTCCACCCGATAGAGAGCAGCTCGCCTAAGCGCCGGCGATAAATTTCGCGAGGATCCATAACCGGAGTGTCACCGTGCAATTCGAGTCACGTGTAGAGCAAATTGGGGTTGCGAAATTGCCAGAGAAGAGGCGACAAGGAGCGCGTAATGGCCAGGGGTTGAGCGTGTGCCCGGCCTGGCCCAGCCCGTCTAGCATCGTGACGGAAAAGTCAGAAACAAAGAGGGGAACACAAAGAAAAACAGGGAGGAAAAGAAGAGGGGAGCATCGTGGATCAGGCGAGGTTATTACGACGCTGCTGTTATTACCGCACTTGTTGCGATCATAAGCCCGGAATCGCATAACATAACACGGCCCATTACCGCGAGCCCGCCGCGTTATTTCGCGCGAATGAAATCTGAACCCTTGCTAATCAGCCGGCTGCAGCTGCGATCTAAATAATCCGTGGATCGCAAAATTGCGCGAAATTCCTATATTTTTCCCACCGATGCTGCTGCTGTTTGCTTTTGTACTCTTTCCGTAGAGAAACCTGGTTAGCGGATTTTCTACATTTATAACAAAATGGGTGCGTACGATTTTAAACAGCGGACGTGTTAAAAATATTTAAGGACATCAATGTATTAGTTTCAGCTTCATATGATAGTTCAAAGAAGAATACAATTTTTATTTGACACCTGTGTCCTGCGATCGATGCAAACATTTTTTATTTTACATAAAGATCCGCAGTCTACCAATAACATTTGTTGCATTATTCAATTTGTATTCAATAAATTACTAAACGTATTTAATATTTTATTACGGTACTGCAACTATTGTACGAGTTATTGTATCGATAAAATACAGAAAATCGTATAAAATGGAAATATTTCAGTACGGATGAAAAATTGGAATTTTTCGAAAATCGACCAGATTTGTCGTCCGCGATCGGTTCAAATAAAATCGTAGGAGTTTGGCGTTAGCCGCGACCGAGGTCCGATTTGTTTACGATTTCGTGCTCGCGTGTTATGGCTACGGCTAGCGGCTTGTGCTTGTGGTGATTTTGCAATTGCAATTCATTTGGTTTGTGGAGTGTTCTATTGGAATCATTATCATCTAAGCGGTTTTTCCTTCCACTGTGATTTGTACTTGTGTCTCTGCCGCCAGAGGCACTTAAAGTTAAGATTCATCAAGTTCCACTTATTCCAATAATGGCCATCGCTCCGGTCAAAACGTCCCATGCGCAAATTGCTACTCAAGTTCAATTCCCTACTAAGGAGTATTTCTATTCAAGATTATTCAATGGCCTTGAGTAAATTAACAAATTCAACGAATATAAGATTTGTCTCGAGAATTTCACACGGTCGTGTTTGCTTCTATCTAACCTCAAAAGATTCTCCAGATAAACTCAGTGATTCTCATGCCGAGATACATATTGGTCATCATTCTTTAGATGTTCGTCCCTTGATATCAAAGGCCAAAAGGATTATAATATCGAATGTCTGCCCTATCATTCCGCATAGCGTTATATGTGACGAACTCTTGAAGAGGAATATTCGTCCCTGTTCGCAAATAACTTTCATCAGGGCCGGTGCGAGTGGTCCTGGTTTTGCGCACATCCTTAGTTTCCGTAGGCGAATTTATATACCCCCAGATGACGTCAGCAAGTTACCACCCTTCCTTGAAATTACTTATGACGACACCAACTATTGGATTTATCTGCCTGGCGAGAAACTTTCGTGCTTCCTGCCTCGCAGCCAAATATTTTGTTTGATTCTTGTTTTTCTAGTTCCGAATTTTGCACAGCGCTTGACTTAAAAAACACCCTCTCCTCCATCGAAACCGATGGACTTTCTAAGGGCAAATCCTGCTTTCAAAATTTTTTTAGTGAAAATCGACTTCCTTGGTTTCCACAGTTTAACTTATCGCGTTCGGTTACCGTTACTATCAACAGGTGTAGATCAGATGACCATCACCTGGCTGCGTCTCTGGCTCGTATTGGCTTCGTTGATGTAATTTGTACAATGAGGAAAGAATTGAATTAGTTAATAAGCTCCGTATGATAAACTTTCAGCTACCAATGGATATTTCATTGTTAACAGCCAAGCCCAATATCAGGGCTTGTCGTTACGTGCCATCCTTTTTAAAAACTGTGGTCTTAAGGTTTAAGTGATTGGTCTATACCGTGTCTAGTATTTATGTCCTCGTTACAAGGTCTGTGGACATTCAGTTGTCTAGTTTGTAAAAATTATTCTTTCTCTTGTCTCTAACCTTTGTATCTTCGTATTGTGCTCTTTATAATGTTGAAATAAATCTCGTATGAGATTTTCTAATAAAAATAAAAAATAAAATAAAATCGTAACTGTTCGGCGTAAATGAAAAGATCGCTTTTAGAGGCGACGACAGGCGACGGATCGATGATTTTAGATATCGGTATTAAATTTTTACGCCGACAATAAGATCAAGACGTCGCGTCGGTGAACGACAATACTTGGACCGTGATGACTCATAAAAATGGCAATGTCTAGTGCTGCATCGTCGGTTACCCGTGCATGGAACGTCAATCGACGAATTTCACGCACCATGGCACATTTCCAATAATCGGGTCGTCTTATATCTGGACGAGAACGATGCCAATCTCGTTACTGTTCGATACGTCTGCCTCTATGTATTTATTTCGAGAACTAATCGCGAGATTCTATCGACGAACAAGTACCAAACATATTTCGGAATCAATTTTTCGCTGAGCTTACGCTTCAAGTTCACAAATTGAATAATTTAATTAATTCTGACTCGATTAGTAGTGGCTACTAGGATTTGTCGCGATAAGTTATCGAAAAATCGGCAAGAGGGAAAACCAATCGAGTGAAGGAGCAAGTTGCGACGAAAGTTACGAGAACTTCGTAAGTAGCACTAACGTGTCAGGGCTATGCTGGCCTAACGAGGTTTAATTTCACACCGGGGGGCAGGTTTCCATTCTCCCTGGGGATGAATATCGAGAAGTGACGTTAATCTCATTTCCGGGCTACGGAGTTCGGCTACCTGTTCGCTGACATCGATAAGATCGATGGTAACAACGGTAACGTCGTACCAGCCCTTTCGGTAGGGTCGTGACCGAGCCTAGTTTATCAAACCAGCCCTTTCAGCATTGTCTTGCTCGTCTTAGAGAAACCGGAAACCTCTTAACACGTATTATCCGATCGATATTTTTCTTCTGTTAGTTTTCTCGAACTTCCTTCTATTTTCTGATAGACTGTCATCTCATCTTTCCTTATAATTTGCCAATGTTCGTTCATTGAATTACAACTCGACATATGTGGATGCATGTTGCGTGTATGTATGTACATTTATTTTTCTTCCCTTACGGGTTACAAAGGGATCCCATTCCCTTTACAATTCTTTCTCTTTTCTCTCACGCTATCATCTTTTCACTCTCTCCCTTTTTTCTTTTCGGCTTTGGCTAATATCTTTTTTAATTTCCCCTGAATCCCTTCGTGTATGCTATTTGTCGCTGTTTCAACTACTCGACGTCAGACGTCCTTCGAAAACACGAGGTCCGTACGTTCCCTGGGAAAAGCTCCGATCTCGTTAGTCGTAGAAAGAAGACAAGCAGGAGCCTGCTAACAAGGGTGGTAGGGGAAAGGAAGAGACAGCTGAAAATTTAATTAGCGAATAGCCGATGGCCTAGCCCCGAGCAAGAGCCGCGTGCTGGGTTCGAGAGGTGCGTTAATCCCATTTCCGGCCACGCAGTGAATCATACACAAGTGGCGGCGACACTCGAGAAAATCGACATCCTACGGTGGCTGTACTCGTCCTTTTCATTCTTTTTATCGCGTCCCTTCTCTTCCTACTCGGTGCACTTCCTGGACAATTTTCAAAGAGCATCCGAACGATAATAATGCTTTTATTTTTCAAGTTGACGGTCCTTCACTCGAGTATATTAAAAATGAAAAGAGTACTTCGTAGATAAGGGAAATATGTTAAAACCTTCTCTGATAATGTACTCGCAGGTTGAGTGACCCGATCTTCGTTATACTTTTTATCGTTATGTGGTCTTTCGAACGATAAATAGTTCATCGATCGCACGGAAGTTCCATTTTGAAAAACACTACATTTCCAACGAGCGACGCGGAGAAAATCCGATGGGCCATTATTTTTCACGGGGAAAAAAACGAATCGAAAACGAAGGATAACATTTTGCCAACCCGTTCATCGTTTCGGAGATAATCGAGTTCGAAGTTTAGCTTCGCGGGCAACACAGTGGGCGTTTGACGAATGTCCAAATTCGATTATCCGCGAAACGAGAAATTGCTCGAAAAAATATTATTCCACATTTTCGAGCAGGTTTTGCGTGCGGAATAACCTCGTGGCGCCAATTTCAATTACAAAAGAATGTATTAAGAACAAAGTCTTTAAACGAAGAAAAATATTCATTCCGAGTAGAACAAATTTCCAACTCTATCGCTGGATTTCTGAACTGAATCAAACTCTATTTATTCCGAGTCGGGATTGGAATTGCGAAATGTATGAATTCGCGGAGAAGAGCAGCGGCGATGCGAGGTCAATCATCAAATTCATACTGTGACGCGTCGCGCCATTTAATTATTAACAACCGCCCGAACAGAGGCGGTGTGGTATTGATTATTCGATTTTTTTCTTGCTCCTCATTCAGAAACACGGGCCAATAATTCGAACCGGAATCGCTGCGTGGCAGACATTTACACGGTCGAACGAAACGGAAACGCGAGCCAACGGAGAATCGTAGGCGGCACGCGTAAAAAAACCCCTCAGTTTTATGGTGTGACACCGTCGATCGAATAAACTTGATTTCTTGCTCGAATAAAAGCTGCAATTTTATTCTCCTTGACCGCGAAACGCGACTCCCGACATTATTCTCGGATAGAAAAGGTTTTTTAAAAGTGCTTAGTACCGTTTCCTCGCAGGATTAAATCTCCCATCAAAAACTTATTTCTCTGGAACAAGAATATAAATTTTTAGTCGTCTCTTGGGACTTGGAGAATTACATTTTATTATTATAATTGATAAGAATATAATCGAATACAGGAAACGTAGAAAAATAAAATGAAACGTTTTTGGTCGAAATTTATTTCGTTGACATTTTGAACAACGAGCCAGAAATCCCTGTCGAATTTGTTTCGGAATGGGTATTACGAACTCGTGGAATGGGATCACAGATTTTTGTCTGCGGACGAATATTTTCGGGCTATAATTGAATTAACATCGTTACTAGCTTCGATATTTTGTAATTCTTCGGTATCGATCCGCTGTTCTGCCCCTCGTTGTCGCTTGTTTGCATACGTCTGCATACACCGGTAATAATCCTCTTCGTTACGGGGGATATCGTGGATGTCTCTGTCAGAAGTGCGGCCATTTGTCGTGCGAATGGTCGAGGAAATTGTTCAAAGGAATCCGTTGGATCAAAAAGAGTTTGCAGAATTGGAAACATGTAGCACGTTCTACAGCGAAAATGGCTTTAATTAATTTCGTGGTTGATCACTGAATTATCATTTCTCACATCTTCGCAATTATGCAATTTCGATTGAACAAAGTTGCTTAGAGGAGATACAAACTTTTAAATAACTTTTTGATGAAACTACAATTTTTTGAAATTATTCTCTTTCGAATCTACGGTATTTCATTCTTTTTTCTGTGTATTCGCAGTTTTAAATTTTCTTGTTCTGCGAATCCGTATAGTTTTTTCGTTTGTCAACGGTAAATCTGCTGTGTTTTAAATTTCGCTCGTGTCCTGTAAATCTGTAGTTTTTTCCCCGCTTGTCCTCTAAAAATCGCTATTTTAACGTTGGTCCTGCGGATCGCATTTAACACCTTTTTTGTTAATACTAAGTCTTCCTAGTACTGTTCTTTTTTCACCATTTAATAATTTCTGAACACTCTGAAAATTGGTGTCGCGCATTTACGAAGAATGACTGAAGACTATAGTTCCATTGACCAGACCGGAAGCTATTTCGAAACAGTGTTCACGCGGTGACGCCCCACAAGCTCCCGAAACCTCCAGCCGCGAATGATTGATTGATTAACTATAGCGCGGATTATGTAAACGCGTGATCAAACATGAAACGAGGAATTAGTTCACCGACCAGAATAAAATATCGTGAATCCATCTGAGAAAGTATGCTTCCCGGTTTGAAGAATGTCCGATATCCTTGAGGGGCTTCCTGCCGTTTTAATACCGTTCTAAAATACCGGCCAAAGCCAACCGCTTTAGTCTCGGATTCCTCGTGAAGGATGTTGTAATTTTCAGTGAAAAACACCCACGGAAAGAAACTTGTTTAATCCTTCGCGACTCTTAAAGCACTGGAAGAGAGTGCTTCCCTTAATCTTGTCTTAAGCTCGCGGATGTGGCCATCATGAAAATGCCTTCTTTCTCACCTTATGATACATGCTAATGGGTTCCTGGCGATTTCTTCCTCAAAATATAATCCCCTAGCTGCTACAAATAAATTTTTTTCCGGCTGTTGCAAATTAATTTTGTCCCGACTTCTGAACTCACTGAATTATTTCTAAAACCAAGTCCACAAGCGATTGTTATTTTATTTTTACTTTTTAGTTTTTACTGGCGCATGAATATTTCAATTTCTATTGGGTTGGCAAGAAAGTAATTTCGGTATCATAAGGTGAAATTATACCGAAATTACTTTCTTGCCAACCCAACAGATCGATGATTTATCGAAACTTGCGGTGATCGATTCCGTCGATCGTTCCGGCATCTTTTTGCCGCGCGGCAGCTCTTTTCAATATTCCGCGACAACTTCCGGTTCGCCGATTCCGAATCGACAGCGAAAGCTCTGAAAAGCAGTGTGAAACGTTCGCGATGGCAGCTTCGGCGACGTTCGGTAACACAAATTTGAAATTTCATGAATTTCATGAATTTTTTTATCCCCTAACATTTCCTGTCGCTCAAGGTTTTTTTTAGGAAGAACATACGAGAAGGAAAATGGTGAGTGAGCGAGGATAGAACCGGTCGCAAACTTGAATTTACACGGATTAACGCGGAACGAAGTTACCACGGATTGATATTGGCTCCGAAATAAAAATACGAGTCTACTCGCTGAATTAAAAAATAAATTACCGTCGCCGCGTGCCGAGGACGACGGCGCGACGCGGCGCGACGCTCAGCGTTCCGGGCACCTGTTGCGACGCTCGATTCCCTTCGAAGCGTCTCTCTCCTCTTTTTTCAAGCGTTATGGTTCGCGAATTTCACGGACTTCCTCTGAAAGAACCTCTTTTATCGTCACTACACCACTCAGGAATCGTTTTCACCTTTGTTCTATTCTTTATCGTTTTATTTTTAGCTTGCTCTTTGTGTGGGAGTGTCGAGAAGAAACAATTTTCGAGGAAAGAGCTTGTACACTTTGTAAAATTGTCATAAAAATTCATGGGGTTTGTCGATCTTATTTTTATCTTCGGAACTGCACAATGTTCTCGATTATTTGCAATTTTTCGTGAATTAAGAAGGTGTGCTTTATAAAATTCTTAAAATTGTGATTTTCTGTCAAAAATTATAATAGGATAATACTGAAAAATTATTAACGTATGCCTCTGGATGTTTCGGGATTTATCCGAGCGATCGCAACATCCCAAAATTAAACGAAACGAGAAAGTGCGTTCCGAGCGTTCCCGTACTGGCCGTCTCTCTCCGGTGGAATTACCACTTTAAATCCGGGATGATTTAATCTGGCAGACATCTACCGAGAAATGAAACGCCCCAGAAAATGTTGCCACTGGAAATTTCACTCGCTTTTGTAATGGGCCCGTGGGATTTAGTCGATGTTCCCGAAAGGGCGCGGAAAAGTTTTAGACAAACTAAATTGGCAGCGTCCACGTGGACATATTTTATTCTGTCGCACGTGTTTCCTGGAACAATCCAGCATCAACAATTTGCTCTACCACTCCACGGTCAAATCAGTTTTTTTAATTTAACAATTCGTTAACGATGGAATTTCCTTTTCCCTTATTCCAATGAAATATTTTTAAGCTTCTTTTCATTTTTATGCTTCACTCGTTTCACTGAAGTTGAAAATTTTTAAATAAATTTGCTTACCGTGTCAAAGGGTTAACAAGCTTCCAAAAATGTCCAAAAATGTTTTTGGAATAGAAATTGATTAACTACAATTGATAAAATCCAATAGAAAAGACTGTGGACGCTGTTGCGGAAACAAATGCTAGTAGTGGACGTTTTAGGGGTGATTTTTTCGATCGGTGACATTTAAACTGAGCCCAAGTGAATTTCAATGGGCTATACCCACGCAACACCTGATTCCGAGCAGATAGCATCGGAACCAGTAACCGAACAGAGAACGAACACGGATCGTGGTTCCCATCAAATATTCAACGGCTAGCGACCACGATTTTCACTGATACCTTGGCAGATCAGCGTTTAATCGCATACCAACGCTCCTCTTTGTAAACTCGAGCTTGTATCTCTTGTGCATCGAATAGTTATGGTGATTCGCATTCATTCGGGTAGCCGTGTAATTCCAAATTACGCTCGTCTCCCACGAATTAATTATTATTTCAACGTCTCTACATTGAGTGCGGCCTGCATTAACCTTGCAACAGGGATTCAGGCTCGTCGACATTCAATAATGAATTTCATTCGCGTTATTATAATCTCCGTTCGAATAAATAGAAAAATACAGGCAATTAAAGGAAATATTGAAGGCAGCCTTTCTCTATCATACTACACTTTTTACGACTCGTTAGGAACTATGTCTGATAAAAATGCACCGAACTTTCTCCTCGAATGAAACGGAGAGGACGAGTTTACGAGACAATGGATTTTCCAGAGTTCAGGATTACACGAGAGCAAGAACTTTTATATTAAATCCCGGCGTTGCGATACAGAATTTTTTTCCATTCAATTTCTCGCGACTTTGACAGTTCCCGAAGTCGACGGGAACTGGCAGAGAGACAGAGGAGCAAGACAAAGTTCCGTCGCGTCAGTTTAGGGACGGAAGGGAAAGCAATTTTCCAGCGTCGCTGTCTGTTCATTATTTCTGTCCCGAACTTCGAAACTGCATTCGCAGCTGGGAAAGAGATCGTCGCCATTTTGATAGCGTCCCACAGGAGTTTCTGTCGCTTCGTATGTCGGTCCGATAATAGTAAGCACCGCATCGCGGGGAAACTTTCGCAAAAATATCAAGAAACAAAGAAGAAGAAAGGAAAACTATATTCTATGATACAACGGAAGCAGAAGAAAGATCAAAATAAAAATATAGAAACACGTAGCTAGTTTAGTGATCGTGTTCGAAGTGACGTTAAAGAAAATGATTTTTCTGTCTAGATCGATCGCGAATGTTCAAGATGAAGTCTAGAACTGGCCTGTTGACGTCCAGCGTCGCTTTCGTTTGCGTCGTGAGCGTCGTCAGCAATCCAGCAGCGGCGATGGACGAGAGGCCAGCATCTTCGTTGAATTTGCAACACTACAATTCACTGGACTCCCTTGGTTACGACGATTCTCTACCGGCGAAGAGAGCGTACACGTACGTCTCCGAGTACAAGAGGCTACCGGTGTATAACTTCGGCATCGGGAAACGTTGGAGTGATAACAGCGACGATAAGGTGAGCTACTGACGCTCGAAATCGATTTTTACAACTCCACCCTGTAACTCCAATGTTATGATGCTAGTGTGAGTGTCTCCATTCGCGTAATTAATAACTGCAGCAACTGCAGAGTGTATTCAATATAAAGTTCATTATAAAATATTCAGTTCGTTATAAAATCTTTGACTGCGAAGATTGACAATCTTTGCATACAGCTAAATGGGTAATATTATTAGACTGCGGATTTCATGTATTTATATAAAAAAATGAGTAAGTGCACAATTTAAAACAGTGAAAATATTAAAAGACTTTAAAAGTATGAACACACTATTTTCGCTACATTAAAATTATTAATGAAGAATGTAAATTTATATTTAGCTCCGGCGTCTTGCAAACGATGCACGAACTTTTTATTTTACATAAACATCTGGAGTCTAATAATTATTGTTCGGCTACGATCATTAGACAACGGATTTTGGTGTAATTTAAAACATTAGAAACATTCGACGAATTTGAAAACACTGTCATATTATTGTCAACTCATTGAACGTACTAAGAGAGAAAATCAATTTCTGTCACTCCGGTCGGTTGTAAATCGGGTAGAAAATGTTTATTTTGCATAAAGGTCCACTGTATAATGATCGGCCGCTGTCTATCACTGTGAACTGTGTTCGAACTTGCAGAGAGGTCGCCAGTACTCGTTCGGCCTGGGAAAACGCACAAGACAGTACAGCTTCGGTTTGGGAAAACGCAACGAGAACCAGAACTACCCTCTCAGGATGAACTTGGACTACATACCTGTCCAATCAGCATTCCACTCGCAGGAGAACCTGGACGATGTGTTCGAGGGAAAACGAGCCATTCAACCATACAGTTTCGGTTTAGGGAAGAGGGCGGCCGGAACGTCCGGCGAGACTTCCGACCAAGGTACCAGGCCCGGGGACGTCATCGACCGGAGAGGTCACTTCGGACTTGTAAAAAGGATGTCCGAAGACGACGAGGACTCGATGGAATAGGACCTCGTCGATCTGGCTTCGCCGGGGAACAGGATCATTTGAGCGGGGACCCGGCGAAGTAGCCCGCGCACACGACGTAGCTCTATTTCGATGTCGCAAAGTTTTGTTCTCACAAATATAACGATCACGCAACAATAAAGACACGTTTTGAAGTTCGAAACGCCTCCTTCCGATCTGTTCTGTCCCTTCTCGCCCGAGGATTCGATCAAACAATCGATCGAACAAATCGATCAAGCTGCCTCGAGCGAGTCAAATTTCATCCCCTCGTTTTCGTACGATTTTCCTTTGTCCTTGCGCCTCCTTGCGCCTTTCGCTAACCTAGTACAGAGATAATACAATTGTTCTTATGTAATTTTGGCAGAATTAATGAATGTACAGCCCCCAGCCAAAATTAGAAAACTTACGATTTTTCAAAGTTTTTCGTGCCCGTAGAGACATTTTGCAATAATCCTGCAATGCAGGGTACTATTTCAGAGTTAAACAATTTTAATAAACAATGCTTTTCCGTTTGAAGCATTGAAAGTGTGCTTTGACCGAGACAGCTTCGATATAGAATTTCCCTGCTTCCTTGTGCGCCGTTCCCGCTGACCTGGACAAAAATCAAGAATTACTATTAATAATAAGACCGTACACTCTTGTCCATAATTCACCGGACACTCGATTATCTTCAGCAATTAAATTAATTGAAGAATACAAGCTGTTTTCGTTTGATTATTTTATGATCCATTAATGTTGGAAAAAAGAGATTGAAAAGTTGTGCCAAATTGGAAAACAATTGGCCCAATTGAATTTTAAACATTTAGAAAATATAAGAAGAATTTAGAACAATTTAGAAAATATACGATGTTTTGGTCAGATTTGATTTACATTAGAAAAGATTAGAAAGTGCCATTTTGATTTCATAATACTATGTATAGGTCCTTTAATAACAGAAAATCCAAATTTTTAAAAAATCTTGATGACCGAACGAATCACTCTGGACCTGTCCAGTTCTGCAAAAATCGCAACATCTATTCATTCACGACGCAGCTAATGCTAAGGATTAACCTGCAATGTCAATGTACAATCGAGAATCATGCTACTCGATCCCCAATGTGAATGATCGAACGTCGTTCGAAGATCCAAGAAGTATTTCGTCTGCTCTATCCGTTGATTGTTTTAGATTCGTTAAGCGTTACGTCTAACTGTGAGCGAGTGCAGAATTTTCTCTGCGTTTCTGTCTTATAAGCCTCTTTATAGAACCATGTTGAACTTATGTTTGACACTTTATCAAATAAATGTTCTTCAAAAAAAAAATTCAGATTGGGGAGAATTCATTTAAACCCCTGCGATGATTTTGGAATTTTATTTTTCATCTACCGAAAGCGAATCACTGAAAGTGAGACGATAAATGGCAGCAGAACATTCTCAATCGGATACGCCCCCTTTCGATTTTGATTACTGCTTAGTCTCCGATCTATTCTCGAGCTGCTCGCTTGTCGTCGATTTATTCACGTTTCCTTTTTCACTCGGAATTTGCAGTTAAAGTTGCATAAAATCAAGGACGAGC
Organism: Lasioglossum figueresi; assembly: GCA_028455805.1. Lineage (NCBI taxonomy): Eukaryota > Metazoa > Arthropoda > Insecta > Hymenoptera > Halictidae > Lasioglossum > Lasioglossum figueresi. Next base: position 961,524 of record CM052189.1, on the reverse strand, counting down.
AGCCTCGATAAGGGAAATTTCAAATCGCACGTTCCGAATTTTCTAGATTTTAATTCAAAGCTAAATGGTTTCGATAAGACAAACAATTTTTCTGAATCGCCTGGAATTTTGTGATTGACATTTTCTAAATTAATAAATTCTGTGGAATTTCTGCCATCGGTTATACAACAATAGCGAGTTGTAATTTTTATCGAACGAGAGGTTCAAAGGTAAAGGAATTTATTAAAGGAAAATGTATAAAACTCCGTCTAAAAATTTCTCTTTTTAGAGAAAGCTCGGGAAAAGATTCTTGAAAGAAACTTGTGCGGCTAAAGTTAAAGAAGAAATTTCTAAAATTTTCAGTGAACAATTAGTAGTCGCTCGAGCAGACTGACCAGTAAAAAGTTCAACTTATAAGATGAAGATTTTCCTGTAAGAAAATTTGAACTGGCTCGCTTCAAGAAATTTTTATTAAAAATGAGAACCCAAGAAATATTGATAACGTTGGTGTGTGTGATAAAAGTAAGTTTCGGGGTGGAAAAAATATGGTTGCCGGACTTGGAATGGCAAACTGCGAAGAATTGGATGGGAAATAAGATACCGGAAGTTGGCAGTCACGTAATCTTCCCGTTGGAGACGAGACACGCTGTAGGAATGGCGAAATTCGGTGACGTGGATCTTGCTGGGATCGATTTGGCTAGATCTGGATCTTTGGTTCTGCCTAGGGACGGCAGACTTCATGTATGCATATTTTTACTTTGATCAAAAATATTACAATCGTCATAAAACAATGTTTAATTTAATCCTGACACAATTTTTGTAACGCACAATATGTAATTCTTTTCTGGGGCATTTTATCTAGTTTGTCGAATAACAATCGTGTGCAAAATAACGTGGACAGAACGTCCCGTGCAAAAGCATTCCGATATTTAATCAATGGCAACGCGAGCTTGAAATTGTTTTTCCATTTTCGGAATCAGATTAACATTTTCATTCGTTCCGTAGCATTTTTTCACGTTAAGCTAAAAATGTAAAATGTCAGTATCCTTTGAAAATCGTACAGGATTAGCTTCAACGAGGATTAGTTTTTCATTTTCGTTCGCGACAAAACGAAAAAATATGAACGTTGTCGCGATACTTTTGCAACTGGCAACAGATTACTCCGAAGATTGAATTAACATTCTGCAAGTGTATGCCATTACTAGGGATGTGCGAGATGCAATCGGAAACGCAGTTGCGAATCTGGTACTCCGGTATTGGAAGAACTTTAATTATTTAGCTATGGGGAGAATATGATATAATACAGAGAGAAATTAAAAGTTCCTTTTCTAGACATCTTTCCAATGAATTTCTCGAGAATGAGAAATATGTTCAACTTGATAAATGTACGAAAATCTAACCGTCCGAGGTCTTCGGACGTCGTCGACATTAAATTTGTAATTTGTTAGAAGGGAATATTATAAAATAACGTTATTGATCCATGGTTTTCCCTCTGGAGTAGCTACCATCCAAAACTACTGACGTCAATGCGCCATGACGCCAGTACGGACACGTCATTTCCTTCTGCCCACTATGCTCGAAATTCCCGTGACATTATGTTTCGCACGATATTATGATTTCATAATAACATGAGTACATATTTCTGCATAAATTCATTTATTTGGTAACGAACCTTTTATGGTTGTAGTTAAAGGATGTGGGTACATCTCCGAAAAAGGTGAGCGAATGGTCGAAAGAGGGCAACCTCTTCTGGGCAGACCCTACAAACTGGAAGGGCAGTTCGGAAGCTGCTCCTCATCTCGAACAAGTCCCTTGTCGTCAAGACGACATAATTCTGCCAAGTCGTCAGCAGACTTTCAGCATTGTGTTGCCAATGAAGAAGATCCAGGTGAGATCAATCAAATTGGCAGGCGAGAATTATTCGCTGGGAGCATGGAAGTGGATGGAGATGGAGAACAGGAGGGAGTTCGCTAAAGGAATATTCACTGTGGCGTAATTACTGTTCTTAAAATTAGAAATGTTCGATTACTCGATCGAACAGAAAAAAAAATTATTTTATTGTATTCAGATACGCGGATTATAGTTGCGGGAAGTGTCCGTGCCAGGATGATCCGAACGGATACTATTTGGGAGAGGTTTGCGCGATTGAGAGGCCTAAGTGTGGGTTCACTCAATGCGAATTTCCATTAAACGTAAGTGTATCATTTCAAATTAATAAACAATGATCCGAATAAATAAGCTACCGATTTATATTTATAACAAAATCTAACCCTACCACCACACATGTCAATCGATAAATAGAAAAATTACGTCTTCGCACTACACTAATGTAATCCACTGCTATAAAGTGTATCAGCCCTACGTGGTCGCTAATAACCTAGCTGTCGACGCGACGTTAATAAATAAATAAAAAAAATAATTTGAATAAAATTGGGATTCGTTTTCACAAATGTTTCAGATAGAAGGACACTGTTGCCGATACTGTGGCGGACGTTTGTCTCTGTCTGGCGAAACCTCTTTGCCATTGGTGCGAGCAGCTGCGAGCGAGGCTCTCGAAGAATACTCTGAAAAGGTTGCATGGCATATCGGACGTGGTTCGGACGGCGCTATCGACGTTCTGATAAAGGAAAAGGGCGACTATTTCCGAATCGATACTTTGGTTGCGGTGAACAACATGGAGAAGACTCTGCTAAGTAAAAAAAATTCCTTCTCCATAAACAATCTCTTTATTTCTCGAAAGAAAGTCAACTGGAATAGTTGATCAAAGAAGCCGGAAGAGGTTGCGGAGCTCTCGATACCGTTTACACACGCGTAATAGAATTATTTGCGAACGTCACAACAAGAACCTCGTTCTACTAAATTAACTCTTTCCAGTTCAGACGTTATGCGATCCAATACTTTTACACAACAATCATGAATTTACGTAACTCCTTCCAAGTTATCCTCAATGCATACATTCATGCCACAATCCATTAAAACAGATTACGAGTCATCTTTACAGAAAATAAGTTTGTTTTTTAAATAGGCATGAACATTAAGGTGCTGGCTATCGAAGTGTCAGGCGTTCCTTTGCGAGATTATCGAGTGGCTGCGACGCTTGTACCGATTTTCTTGACGCCATTGATCGTGCTGATACTGTTCTTCGTTGGCTCCGTTTATGTTGGATATTCTTACAGATAGTGAGTCCAATTATTCATTAATTAATTTTTTGTTATCTGCATCGTACAACATTTTTACATGTTCCGAACAATAAATACGAGACGCGATCGGAAGATCAACAAGCCCGGAGGAAATGTAACGCTGAGAATCCTCGGGCGAGGGAAGTTAATTTCACAGGTTTCCGGCCTGTTGGACGTAAGGGGTACCCGAACGGAGAACGGAAAGGGAGAAAACTGCTTGCAAACTGCGCTCCGTGTTTCATATTCCGTGATTACTTTTTTCCCATCGTGGCCTCATTTTTCCGTCTCTATCTATTTCCGTCCCCGCCAAATGACCATCGACAACCATATGGAAATTGGATATTAGGATAACAGTGTCCGAACTTGTGCGAAAACTCCGATTTTTCCCGATAATTGCCATTAAATTCCGTTTCTAACTTCAATATTCTGAATAATTCAGATTTTCTGTTCCATATAATTCGATGTAATTATTAAATTTCTTCGAGCTGAAGCTTTCTCGAATTCGATAATGAAACGACACACGTGATACTGGCTTTCGCGAGTAGTACGATTGTTTCGGATTCCGGAAAGCTGGTCGGTGATTACGCACGGCAAACGGCATTGCAGCTGCACTGAAATGCACTGATATTGGACAAGCGGCGAACTGTGCAACGTCGAACTGCAGAAACTTCCTGTTCCGGCCATTTGCCTCTGACACGGAAGGTTTGTATGTGTGTGTGTGTGTCGGGATAAAGGGTTGAAAGTGCAAAGTTGAATGCCGATACACACGTTACACGAGAAGAATGAAAAACGGAATAAAAAAAACACTCACATCGAACGCGAGGAAAAAATAAAGTTTGAAGCAACAGGTTCGGATCCAATGGGACAGCGACAAATATACAGTGTCGCAGTGGTCACTTTCGCTTTGCGTAGTTACCATTCACGACAGAAATCAGTGCGCAAGATATACTGAAAGCATGAACATGTTAGGAGATCGAATAAACCAGATGAAAATATGGTGGTACTAATTAGCAAGTTTCGAGACAAGAAAATGATTCAATTTGCGAAACACCCGTGGCGATGCGATGGCCTGGTATCCAGTGAACGCGGCCCCATTTACTATTCGCCAGTTTACACGCGGCAGTTTCTTCGGCATTGCGTTACCCAGCAACCCTTCCGTTCGCTGCCGGCAGCGTTTAATTGACCTGGCCTGCCCAATCAACTCGTGCAGTTTATTATCTCGCTCGCGAAATTCGCGATTTTCCGCGGGGAAGTCTGAAAGAACCACAACATTGACAAATGATTAATCGTTTTCGCTTTTGATGCGGATAAAATCGAGAATTAGCAGATTATATAGATTTGATTATAAAATTTCATTTTTCCAGCATAATCGGAAGCTGCGGCGAGGTCTTCTCCTCGATCCGTGGCGGAATTCGAGCGGACAAGTCCGCCGAGGGTAGCAAACCGTTCAGTTTCGCTCGTTTCGAGAATATTTCTGACGGCAACGTGCGAATCGCAGATGTGGCCGGTGGCAGCGTGCAAACAGCCGGAAATGAAGCGGAGGGGACCAAGGAAACTTCCGGCGGACGATTCGAAAATCCTTTGTACAGGTCGAAGAGAAAACGGAAAGAAGAAGCGGAAGTGTTGGACATGAACTCACCTCTCAGCATGTCTACCCTGAAGGATAAAGTGGAGGACGGCATCGAGGAAGTGGATCTCGACATCGATCAGTGACAAACTCAACAATTCATAATCAGTATTAAACATTTCACACAGAAAATGAAATACATACTTAACGTTACAACATGCTGTTCATTCTGTGTCGTAAACGGTGTTTTCAGAAATATCTTAATAAATATATGTTCCTAATGGATCAATGAAAGTTGCATAATCGTTTTGACGGTGATTGCAGCGGAAGAATATAAATGTCGAGTGGAACAAGGTATTCATCGAATCTTTGGAAAGCACGTTACTCGTGAAACACAGTACACTCAAGACGATGGCATTGTGAGAACTGAAATTGATAGGTCCTAAAGTATCAAACGGGGCTTGGGAAATGACAAGGAGCCAGAAGGACGTCGTTCAGGATGCTCGCTGGCTCTTTAATAGGTTCTTCGCGTAATTAAACCGTGAATCTTCTCTCCGTTTGCATCGACTCCATCTCCGTGGGCTATCAGATCGACCCGGACGGCCAGGAAATTCGATACGAACACAGATAGCTTGACAAGTATTGGCTAAAACAATGGGCAATTTTCCGCGTTAAGTCTATCGACGCTCGAAAATAACTTCCAGCTATCAAATAATTAATGGTTACTCCTTCCAACAGAAAATTGGCCTTGCGACGAAGCCAATTAAATCGGGGAGAATCTCGAAACTTTCACATCGTTTTTACTTAATTATTCCAGCCGTATTACATACCTGGAACCTGTTAATACGATTTTTTATAACAATTGAATTAGAAGTAGAAGTTGAAGTAGATTTCAAGGGAACAAGTAAATTTGATGAAACAGAAACGTCTCAGGAGCATCGGGGACGCTGCGATAAATGAAATGGAGTAAACGTGGGAGAAGAATTCAAGTCAAATGTGTTTATTCCTCGACATACATACAACGTTCGAACCACGTGCGAGGCTGGCCACATGGCCTCTGCCATCGCGTAGACACTTACTCGTAGGAGATAATAGGATAAACTGTCGCACAACTACAAACACGTATACCGAATACACAGAAAAAAGACTGTTGCAGGAACGAACATAAGAAAGAATGGGTTTTTCGAATGATCATTTTTGTCCTGTCTTACTTTCGCCGCGATTAAAACGAAGTCACACACACGCACGCGAACGTTCCTATCGTGTAACTGTTCTTCTTCGGTGTATACATATATTATCTGTTTATATAGAAACATCTTATGTATACATATGTATATATATTTATCTCTCTTTCTCTCTTTATATATATATAACCATTTATATAAAGCTTTATTAATAGAATATATTAAACTTTCTCTCTCTCTTGCTTCCGTTATCTCTTTTTCGTACGTTTACACTGTTCTCGGTGAAATTGCGTATATTGGCATTTTTGTACAGAAATACGATCCTCCGATTATGTTAGGCGATTACGGACGAGCGAAGCTTCTTCGGGCGAATTTTTCTATCGATTTAAAATTTGCATAAAATAAAAATTACAGACACCTTTAATATTCGTCTAATTATACCGTGCTGTTAACAGTAACCGACAGGGTCAACCACCGATTATGCCAACCAACTCCATCCCCTTTAAGCTCGTCTGCGTAACAATACCTGCTCCGTCACCTCCGCTTTAATGGTAGTTGGAGCACAGAATTCGAGGAAGTGTCGTCAGTTCTCGTGTACGATCGCGACGATACAACCAAATACTGATTCAGTATTTTTCGTCCCGCTCATGTTGCCCTAACTTGCTCGCGAGTACACTCCGTGCGCGCGTGTACTATGTATAAACGACATAGCGAGGCATGGTCAGCGCAATTTACATCTCGTCAAAACTGAATAAAGTAACCTGTGAATGGAACGCCTCCCAGTGAATGATCACAATTCGCATTAAACGCGGTGCAAGATATTCCGATATTCTCTTGTTAAATTGATTGAATATTTCTTGAGACAGATTTGTGAAGATAAATTTCTATCTTACTACAGATTGTTGCGATCCAGCTAGAACATTTTTATTTTGCATGAAGATCTGTCTGCAAATCACCTATCTCCGAAACGAGTGGTCGCACGGTTTCAGGACGAGCATCATTCTGTTCTGTTTGCGTTCCTCAACGCTGATTGCATCAATTTTCGAATAATGACTTTGTAATTAGATCAGTCGCGACCACAATTGGTCCTCAAGTTTTCGCCACCCTGCGATCAGCAGCGTCCGATAAACTCGATAACTCGATTGAACCGTCCAATCGAAACCATCCCAATCCAATTGCAGTGGCAACCGCGATCGAGGGATCAGCAAGAAGCCAGAAGAAAAATTTTCCGTCGGGAATCACGCCCCGACAGCGACCGAACACGTGACACGAGTCGTACGAAGAGCTTCGCTCGTGATATCCGTACTCGGGACATCATCGAGCTATCCGATATCATCGAATCGACGATCGCTCAGCGGCGGCTCAAGTTAAGTGCGTTTTACCAACGCGGTAAAAATTTTGGGATCCTCAAACTCAAGTTAGAAATAGAAGATGCATGAAAACTCTCGTAAACTTATTAACAAAAAAGAAAAGTAATGAAAAATATCCTTAGTCCGCTTACGGTTAAACCCGCCACTCCGATCGCCGCACGTTTCGAGGATTAATCCTTGTGTAGCCAAGTTTACTACATTTTTTTCAACAACTTGTTGATGTTCCTCTAAAAATATTACCAAATTTCTCCGAATGTCCATTCTTTAAAATGAGAATTTGTGGAAATACGTTAAATACAAATCGTTCTAAATGATCTATACATTTTGGTTGGCTACATCAGGGTTAACGACGGAATGGTAGACGAAAAGAAATCCTACGTTCCACACAAATAATTCTCACCACGATTCGTTTCCGACGCTTAGCGCCTAATAAGCGTCTATTCGAGGCAGCCTCTTATTCAAATGTTTCGGCGATGCCTCTCAAACTCTAACTCGAATGGATCGCGATCCACGACTTTCAGGTATTCTGGTATCGATCGGTGGAACGCCGAAAGTTCGATCGCAGTACGAGACGAAGCGTAATTCGAGAAACTGATTCTTCGGCGGAAACCGAGTCGACTACGTGGAACAATAATTTTGTCGCAATGCGCTTCGTTCGCGAGAAATTTGACTCTAGAAATTAGGAGCGCGTCTGACAAGATGGCGAACGAACAAGAGGACACTGTAAACGGTGAACCTAATTCTTCACAGTGAATTACGCCACATACTCCGTTTTAGAAAATCGCGATTAAAAAATAAGTAATCCTACTAAAATAACAACAGAAAGAAAGGTGGCGGACTGCGGATCTTTAGGCGTAATGGCTTCGAAAAATTGGTTAAAAGTTCAATTGATTTCTTTATTTATTTTCGATCCAGAAAAGTACTGGTTGGATTGAGAATCGCATAAGCATCCGCAGCCCAGTGATAGTAGATTGCACGCTATCGTTAAAACCTTAATGGAAATAGTTCGGAGACGCGGAAAACAAAGAACGGTCGTCTTCCAAAAATACAATGTACAAATTTGCGGTGGTTGGTGCGAGTTATACCTAAACAAAACATCTTCTCCGGAACTCGAACATGCTTCTGGATGTTGCGCGAACCGTCAGAAGAAACCACACGGGCATCTGGACGAAATTCAACGGTCATAAATACTTCGACGATTAATATAATAGCATAAACTCTCTCCGCGCTTTATCTATTTCGTCCTCGTTATTTGATTTGAAGCGGTCGAACGTGTCCCATGGTTTTTTTATTATTTTTTTTTCATTTATCTATCCCGCCTGCCGAGCGTCGCGTGCGAAATCACTTTCGCCAGAAGAATTGTTTCATGGGTGCGGTCTTTGTTCATGCGTTCCCGCAGTACAAAGGAACCGCCGCCAAAGAAACCATCTAAAGAAGGCACTCCCGGTCAATGGACTCTTCAATTCCCCGCGATAGAACCGGGAAAACTCTAATCTTAGGTTAATTAAAAACTGGTCGTTGAACATCGATCCGAAATACTCGACCCGCCTCTCGTATATCTCCTCGTATATCTCCTCGCAAGGAAGACTTCTCACAGGAATGTAAAGGGATTGCACGAGCTCCCTGGAAACAGGCTCCCAACCTCTCATTGACTTAGAACCTAAATTTTCATTTTTCCTCGAGGAACCGTCTGAAGAAAATTGTACCGACAAGGTTCGACGATCACCTAACTCGACGGTCGATCAGGAACACTGCTGGGGGGACTACTTGGTCGCCAGTCTTCAAGTTACAGGACTCCTGACGAGCCCCGAAGTCATCGTTTTACACGATCATTTCTTTACTGCACGCGGGAACAGTGTTTAGGAGTTCTGCATCTGCAGCAGAGACTGCAGGCGTTGCAGCTCCTTCAACAACTCGCGATTCGTGTCCTCCAACGCGTTCAAACGATCCCTGTACGAAGAGTTCTCGTTCGTCAGCATCGTCACTCGTCGTTCTAGACCGTCCATGTATTCTTTTTTCTTCCGACGCGACTCTTGCGCGGATATCTGAAATAGAAAACAAGAGGACATTGTTAAGGGGGTGAAAACCCCATTTTTGCGTTATCGAGAAATCAGAATGCGCTCTTAAGCTGGTGATTAGATGGCGGATAAAATAAAAATTGTTGTTTAACATACCTTATTCTTGATTTTCCTCCGCACCTTCTTCAGCGATTTCTCTTCCTGCTTGGTCAGGGGCAATTTAGTAGGCACAGGGTATCCCTCGGCGATTAGGGTCCTCTTCTCCTCCTCGGTCAGCGTGAGAACTCCCGTCGAGCCTTTCTGCAAAATCGATTCCGCGTTACGTTAGAAGAAAGAAGGGAAAGATTGGCTTATGTACGATTATGTATACGCATAGTCGTGTAGTTTTGCTCACCGGCTGAGAGGAAATCAGGGGTGTATGGATCGGTTGTCTGGTGGGGTGCGTAGCGTTCGTCACGTACAGCCTGGGCGTCAGCAAGCCCCTGAGATTCTGTGCGTGCGTGGAGCTCTGGGAATCTCGGCGTTCCGGCGAGCAGGAAGCGGAAGCAGTGCCCTCGCTGTCGGAGCTTGCACTGCTGGGCGGCGTGGGCGGCAAACCCTGCCTCGACGAGCGGGAATTCACCTCTTTAACGTCGCATGCCTCGGTGCTGTAGTCCTCCACCTCCATGCTCTGGAAAAATCAACGATGGTCGAGATTCAGTTTTACGGTTTTTGTCTGGGAAAATTCGAAGACGTACATTCTTCACAGCCCAATGTCTGCGCAGAAGCTCTATCTATTTCAGTGATTCGCATAAACATCCGCGATCTAGATATTCCACGAAAATTTGTTTGTACTGTGCGAGCGTACTGTAGCGGACTGTGTACTTGCGCGATCGTACCGAAGAAAGATCAAAAGTTCGGTCGTGTTTAAACAGCGAATCTAAACAGTCCCTATCCCAGATTTTTTACACCGCTGCTTGTTGACTGTAAAGAGTTCACGTGGTTGTAACTTGTATATTTCAGCTAGCTACCAGAGAGCTAAGAATAGTCTTTCGTAGAATCTCGGGATGAACAGATTCCAGGATTGCCCGAGCACTCCTTAAACCTTGGCACTTATTAAATATGTTTGCATCTAATCAATCGCTAATCGCTTAAGCATTGTACGAGGTATTATATCAATTTCGTATCCAGGTCGGAAGAAATGTTTAATTTTCCAGTTAGAATAGCTCCGAGTGCAAAGGGTTATCTGTGAGAATTTTCTGACGACTGTATATCTTTACCGTGGAAGGTTTTCCATTCTGACAAATGAAAATATTGTATTCTTATTGCGAGCAGAACGATTCGATGAAATACTCGATGATTACCTGATAATATTCTTCTTCGTCCTCCTCGCTGTCACTGGTCTGCGACATGTGGTTCTTGGAGAAATGAAGACTCGGGGGGAACACCATGGTTATCGTGCTCTTGTCGTCGACTATCGTCGTCTGACAGGATTCCGAGGGACTGCTGGGCGCGCTGAGCGGTTCCCCTTTGATCTCAACACATTCCATGTCTTCAGGTACTAGGTTGCTGGTTCTCTTTAGGATTATGGTTGAGGTAGACGACACTGGCATCGTCGACGACGACGACGACGACGACGATGACGACAGCTCGTCGCGTCCTGTGCTGGTGTTCATCGTGATTACCGGGAAACACTCCTCGTCCATGTCTGTGATAAAATGATTCTCTGGTTATCTTCACAATTATTTCGTAACGTACATATATCTATACATATCGAAAGGAGGTCGGCGATAATTGCACGTATTTATAAATTGTCTTAAGAATCGTTCACACTCCTGAGGACGACTATAGCGCAGCTATCTCGTATTTTTTTTCATTAATCTAGCGGCAATCTTTTTCTTCGAACGTCCTTTAGTACTCTCGTCGAGGAAATCACGAGACGACGGTAATCAGATCCAATCAATATGTGTCTCCGATACGCCGCGATTCGGACGACACGGTGTCGTTTTCGGTGCTTAATGGATCAACGACGTCTGACTGCAATAAATTAGCCAGCGTTTATAATAAAAATACGGTCCGTTAGTGCGTTATCGTTCTCTTGGATTCTGTACTACCGTGCGCCGCGTGATCGAAGATTCTGACGCGGCAGTTTTTTCGAGGATGAGAATAAAATTTCTTGCTCGTTAATGCCTTTTTTAGTCAAGATCGTGGAACGGTGTAAAAAACGTAATTACACTAGGAGGATAGAATGACATCGAAAATCTAGCTCGTACCGTCCATTCTACCGCGAATGTCCAACGATTTATGGTGATCCATATTGCTGGGATCTATGGAGGAACTGGTATTCGAGAGGGATGCGGCGACCGTGTCGGCGGACGATCCGGAATTCGGCGTGTGGGGGTTTGCACCTGGGGTCGCTGGACTTGGAGGAGGGCTCGAAGCCAACAGGCTGTAACTGTGCTCCGATTTGATCAGTCTTGGACCACCGAGAGCCGCGTCCGTCATCAAACGGTCCCTCAGCACCACTCCCAGCGAGGATTTGTCTCGGACGCTGAGCACGTTGCCCCATTCCTCCTCCTTACTTCCCAGCAAAACGTCCTGGCCGAGAACCTGCAAAAGAAAAGATAACACGTTCACCGTACGGTCCACCAATTCTACTCGGAATATTGATCAGTCGCTCCTGGACGTTCACGAGAGACGACGTTTTTATGCAGCGAGCTACGAGAACGGAAATTAAAGAATTTTCACTGTTCTACCAAACTTTCCAGTAACACGATTAGACTGCGCGGACGTTCATGCATTTTCCAATGTTTCGAGACGAATTTTAAGAAAGTGGAATATCAAATAAAATCTTGTTTCCAGTGGTGGTAGCCTTTGTATTATAGATCTGAAATAAATCAAAATCGTACTAAACTCTGCCGAATTTTATATTCTGGCATTTTTTGAAAATTTTGAACAGCACCCGCAGCCCACATTTATTTTGAACGAAATAGGTTCTGACAAATTTCAGTTGCGTAACCCTCGTTCAGAAGTACAATGCCAGAGTGGTACCAGCTCGGTCAATGTCGAAGAATCCTAATGAGGAAGAGTCGAGACTTGAATTCGAAATATACTGTACCGTGCTGTATACAGTCGTTGCGAGTAATGCCTCCAAGTTCCACGCTGGCCGTTCGAGGAACGACGAACTCATGGACGACTGATTACCGTATGCCCGTTGATACCGGGCAACTATTGTGCAAACAACTTTGCCGCGCGTCCGACGGTTCGCGAGTGTCTCAAGGTCTCCGAGTAAAATGAATCACCCTGTATATACGGGCGAGATCGAGCATTCTTTCGTTTGGTCTAAACCTTAGACCATACATATATATTATACATCTAAACCCGGCATAGCTATAGGATACGCATGGTACTCAGTGTTCCAAGATAACGGAGTATCTGGTGCCCACAAGTCACGTCACAAAATAATCCAAAATGGTGGATTGCGATATAAAAGCGACGCGTACAAGCTTGTTACATTATGCAGATTTCATATTATCGAAACATCTGCATTAAAATTTAACTTTTTCTTTACCGTAAAGTAAAAATGGACGAGCAATAAAATCAAATAAATATTACAGTTACAGTTTCCATAAATATTTATACAGAATGAAATACGGCGACGATTCCCCGTTCTTCTCTAGGTATACTTGAGCTTCGTGGCACTGCGACTTCTCAACAGACTATAGCACTTTGTCCACATCCACCATCTGGTAGACGAAGTAATCTTGGAACACGTCGTGTTATCTGAACCCGAGTCTATAATTTCTAACCGCACCGTGAGCCGCAAAAATGGCGCTGCTTTTGTCCAGGGTGCCGTGGCGAGCAGGTAAGGAGGAAAAGGCAGTGTCCAACGAGCAGCACTTGGACTCGGTCGAGGAGTCGGAAAAAGTGGAAGAAGCCTTTCAGCTTGACCTTGGCTCGTAGTTCCGCATTGCGCGCGAGCAAAGGTTCTCAAGGGCCTTCGGACGAAGAAGAAGGAGAAGGAGAAGGAGAAAAAGAAGAAAAAGAAGAAGAAGAAGAAGAAGAAGGGGGCTTGTCGGGCCCCCAAGTGGAGTAAGGGCGAGATGGGGCCCGTTCGAAGCTAGCCAGTGACTTTCCCGCACTGCTCGGCCTTCAACTTGACCGCTCGACGAGCTGCTCGCCCTTCTCCTTCTGCCTCGTCCGAGGCAGCGCGCCGTGACCGCTCGACGAGCTCGCTCGTTCGTTCTCGTACAATTTTAGAAGCGGGGTCCTTGACACCTTCGCCCGAGACAACTGGCAGCCGCCATTGACAGCCTCGAACGTTGCTCCCCCAACGTCGTCCATTGATTTGCCAAGCCAGTAGCTCCTTGGTAACTAGTCGGCTACCGAGCTAGCTGGCAAACCTTTCTAAGCATCGAACGGAGGATCATTTCTACCCGGGATCTCGGTCGACCAGATCTCCCAAGGGCGAATCATCCTCTTCGGATCACCGGGACACACACACACACACCTTTCCATCATCGCTCAGCGTTGCGAAATGTTTTTAAATCATTTGTACCTCATATTCAAGCCTTTGCAGTCGGAGCTGTTTCAACTCGAAAATTAAACATTTCTTCCTACCTAGAATAATTCCATTCTATATGGTTTTTTTTCAATTTGTGGATATGAAATTGATACAACACCTCATACGATATTTAAATGTTTGGTAATTGATTAGATACCAACATATATTTACCAATGTAAATTTTAATGGCGATTCTGAGTCATCGCTCAATATGTATATACAAATACTCAAAACAGTATGCAAATACCATAAAAGGTCGCCACTTCTTTCAAACTTCTCGCGCAAGTATAAGAGATTGCCAAAGGTTGCGGGAGATCGATTAAATGTCACCTGCATTGATAAAAGCAGAAGGTTGTCCATTAAGCTTTCAGAGACAATTTATTATGAACTACTTGTAGGAAGCAGCCCACGATCGTGACTAAAGGTTCGGAATAAATTTTGAATAAATTTTTCCAGGAAGAACGTGATTCGCACCCGGAAGTCTCGGAACTGTTCTCGGTATAAGAGAATCCCGTATTTGTAGTTCTAAAAGCGACTTCTGTCGCCGTGCCTATTCGTCATGGTCCGTTTCGCCACAGAGACTTGGTAATTTTTTTAGAAACAGGCAATTATTTTTCCCTAGACAATTAGCTGCCAACAAACTGGGACCGCGTTGTCAGCATTATGGTGTATTGCGTGCTCTCTGTTTCAGACTCGGCGGACATAACAATGAAATACAGTGGTTCTAAAAAGTATTCACAAGTTTGTAGTTTCATAGAAAATTGTTTTTAGGTGCCGGCACCTACCGGAGACGTCTCAAGTTCGATACAATCAAGTTAGATTCACAGAGACACCGAGAAATACGGTATCTAACGGTGATCTACTGGGAGCGTGCAGAGGTAGACATCGTAGACAATCAATTGTCCGTTGGGAAATGAATGAAAAAATTCACGTAAAAGTTTACGTAAAAGTTCACGTAAACCCGGTCGATTCGAAACCGTCCAGAAAACAACCGGATCCGAGGGATCTGTCGCTCCCGAGCAATGCGGAACTCGTGGCCAAGGTCGCGACACCAGAGTCTTCCTCTTCTCTTTCGCCTATCTCTTCCACCGGCCGCTTCCTCTTTCTCTTCGGTGTTTCCACACGCCTCTGATTTTCCGTTACGCTCCGGTCCCAGCATCGCCACTTATCTCGAGCCTTCCACCTTCAACTTCCGCCGGAAATGGCCGACAGCGGATCGTCTTCTCCCATAGCATCCCGGAGATAAGGCTATACCAACGTTTCCCTCAGAATTTCTCACTTCCGCGTTGCTCGACGATTGTTATGCCTCGAGGAACTATTTTCTTAGCCTTTATTCCCGGAAAACTAAACAATTTATTACTGGAAAACTAAACGATCCTGCGCCAAACAATTATCCCGACATGTTCGGACAAGATCCAATCTTGTTTAATCTTGCATCGCCAACTTGCAGTTGTTTGAGGGGAGGGGAGGCTATTTGTGGGATTCAATTCTAGAAAGTAATCGACAAATTTCACCATCGATATTAATTTGCTGCGAAGCCATACAGGAAGTGCAAGAGCCGACGGTCTCCCTGCTCAGCAATTTTCTCCGACAGTTATTTCGCTGGCTCAGCTCGTCCATGTCAATGCCTTGGCAAAACCATAGATCTCTACGGTTGGTAACTGGCAATTTCCGTTTCGGTGTTGCTGCAAACAGTGTTTCTCGACAGAACTCATTCTTTCGCAACAGTACAGAATCGTCGCGCGTTGAAACTGCAACGAAACCTCTGTTGGAAATTGATTTCTCCTCAGACAAAGCATCCGACGAAAACTGCTTAGTCAAACCAACGGCAGAATGTGCACGAACGCTTCCTACGTAAATTACAGTCGCCAACAGAAAAAATACATTATGCTCATTCTGCATTTGCATCTTGACTACTGTCAATGACCTCAGTCTTCTAGAAAATTTAACATTAGTCCGCGGATCTTTATGCAAAGTAAAAATTATCTGCATCGATTCAATGTTTTAAATTTTTCGACAATTATGAATTTCATCTGCTCGATTTTGCTATAAATGTATAAAGATCCGCAGTCTATTTACCGCGCATAAAATATTTCAATTGAAGTTGTTAAGCGAGCGAACACCGCTTTTACCAAAGTTAGACGAGGCAAGGCCATAATCGCCAAGGCATGTGGACACTCGATAGTCGGCGGTATTCGTTGGATAGTCAAAAAGTCCGAAACCGGTTCTCTATACATAGCGGACAGACTGAAAGTCAACGATAGAGCTAGGCTGCAGTCCAAACACCAGTTTTAATTGAAAAGCAAGACTATGCTTCTCGTAGACAACGCTGTACAGCACTGTGATAGATAGAAACGCTGACGTTGCATTGATTCGCACATGATGGCGCGTGATATTAAATTATTTGCAGCTAGAGGCTATGCAAACACGCCACACAGTGGAATATATTTCCTGACCCAGCTTTCAGCGTCACATATCGCCGACAAATTAGCTGTGTGGTCGACAGAGAACTACTGCACGTAACTTACAATTTTATTTAGAATCTGTAGAAACCCGAGGTCTGTAAAAATGAAATGATAGAGTGTACAGGTGAATGGAACATATGTTTTCTTCCACCAGAAATCAGTAAAACCCGTTCTAAGGTCAGACAAGTTGCCCGCCATTAATTCGCCAGACAAGATTGGCCGAGAAAAGTACCAAAGATTAATTTACAAGGAAAGTATACTTAATGACACCCGCCGTACTCCCGTCGCATCGTTGATCCCGGCGGAAGCTGCTTAACGTGGATGATTGAAGTAGGTGTTTATACTCTTCGAACAAGAACACACATCACAGTAAAGAAGTTTCTCCTTGAATGTTCTTATGCTACGAGCGGCTTTGAAAAAGACTGACAGATTTCCTCAATTAGCATATCCCGACGATTATTTCTCGATATGTACTTTGCATTTATCGTTATTCATTTCTGTTCAATGATTTCCGGACATAGAGATGCTCCAACTTAATAATTTCCAGGTCTTCCTTTATTTCAAGGTCTTCGGGGAATCGTTCGGAACTACCTTCGACACTTATAGGTACGTTCAAGTTCAGTTCAACTATCAAATAATCAATATACTCCCTGCATCTCGTAAATTAATCACTCCGTGACGCCAGAGACAACGCATCAAAGCAACAGACGCAAACAGATTCGATCAAAGATAGGATGCTGTTGGGAATTCCAAGGAAAACTGTTTTCTTGGAAAATGATTAGTGTCATAAATAAAAATACCTTAGAGACGTAGAAGTTAACCCTTGGCACTCGGATGGTACCTCAAAGTCACCACTAAAAATTGCTATACCGTTATTTAAAATATTGTTTAGATTATTAAATACATTGCTATCTAACCAAATACTAAACATTTCAGTATTGTGTGAGATATGTCATCAATCTCATATTCGTGAAAAGAAACAAACTATATAGAGTGGAATTATTCTAGGTCGGAAGAAATGTTTAATTTTCAAGTTAAAATAGCTCCGAGTGCAAAGGGTTGAAATTCAAGCGAACTGACCTGTCGCAAATCGGCCGATAAACAGAAATCACACCGGTCCGGTCCAACGAATGCGCAACCGTGTACGCAAAGAAACAAAGTCACGGCCAATAAACGTAACAACTGCGAAAAGATCCATCGATGGAATACGTCGCGTCGCGGCCTTCGGGTGAAATTAATAATTCATGGTGTTTTTTTTCTCGTTTTTCGAGGTACTTTGAACGCGTTTGACGGAACACTGACCCCGTTACATCGTAACGAGAGGCCACGGGACAGGATCGCGCGGTCTAATGCCGTTAAATGTATCGATTAGGCGTGTTTGGATTGTTCGTTGCCGATCATGTTCTCCGGTTCGTCGCCAGGCCATGCCCGACGAGAAATGCACCTTGTTAGGCGACTCACGATCGAATATATGCGGCGTTACATAAATTCTTCGACTCCTTGGCATTCGCGTTTCGACCAAACCGGAATCAACTATACGCTGGCGGATAATAAAAGTAGCTTTACAAAAGTGGTCCAAAATGGTCACATAAAAAAATGTGAAGATTTCTCAGCAAGTTTTTTCAAGGGTTAAACTAGTCTTATGCAACCGGAAATTCCCGATTTTTTCCTGGTGATTCGAGGCGATAAGGGGAACTAGGAGTAGTTGACCTACACCTACAGGATTCTAACCGGCAGAAGACACTTTTACCAGCGTGTACCAGGCTCGACGGAGTCACGAAAAAAGGTGAACGTCCTCGACTCCCATCGAAAGAGACTCCCGTCACTTCTGCTCCCCTCTCTCCACGATCAAACGGACTGCGACGACGACGATGAAGACGACGACAGGTCCTTGCCAGCCGCGACTAGTTTCAAAACCTGATCCCTTCCCAACAGGTACCACTGGCTCGTTGCCGGTCGTCCCAGGAAAGTCGAGAAACTCTGGAAACCTTGAGACCGTGGAAAATATCCTCTTCGCAGCCTGCCATTGCTACCGGAACTACGTGCGAGCGTAGACGCCTCGGTACAGTCGAATGAGGCCTAATTTTTTCGGGTAGTAAACATAGAAAAAATTTTCCTTCGTTTTCCTCACGATTTTGGAATCTTCTTTGTATTAGGCTGGAGGGAAAGTCCTGTCGTATTTTAAGGAAATCATTTGAATCGATCTGAATAATTTCCATTATTCGTAACAACTTGTGTTTCTCATTTACAAGCAAAAATACCTGCTTAACTTTCTCTCCAACCTAATCAAATAATTTTAAGGGTGGATTCATAAAAAAAAAAAAATTGTCCGCGGATCCGCAATGCATCGACGAGCCTAAGAACGCGTCGACTACCTGTTGAATCGGTCTACGTCTGCTGAACTTGTGCCGGGAAAGGTGTTGTTGGGAGGAAATCGACGCGTGAACGTTTCCCAAAGGTGTACGTGAGAACTCGACTGAATTCCAGGGACGATCAACCTGTTCGTCCCATGACTCGAGCATTTTTTCAGTGGGAAGCATACACCTGCTCTACGGGAGCCCTTGGTTAGACCATTCTAATAGGAATAGGGTGCTCAGAATTTATAACCATTCCCCGCCATTCTGCTTTATCGTGATTTAATACTAATTGTATAAGTAACGGAATACAATATATGTATTGCAAAGGAATATTGTGTAACGTTTTACAATTTCGAACAAAGCATTTAACGACGAAAGAATAATGCGCCATTTAACGCTTCGAAAGGCTTCATTCCGCCTTATCTACGAAACGACGCCGACTGAAACAACACTCCCACGTGGTGTCAGATAATTTTTCAGTTCGCAAATTATCGTCGCACATGTTCGAGCATAAATAATTTCGTCCGTTACCTACGGTTCCGCAATAACGTGTGCATTTTCGCGATCTAACGCTTCGACTGGACGAGCCTCTATTCCCCAGTGAATATTATTGCTCAATCTTTTAACGATGCATATGGTGGATTTGCTGAAAGCAGCGACACTGCAAACGTCACGGTAGTGGAAAACAACACGCGCGCTGGTAGTTCATAGAATTCTAAGCGAGTGTTATTTTTGTATGTAACTCCGACCGCGTAATTGCTAAAATTATTATCCAGCCGCGAGACGACGATTAGAAAAACCAGATACGCGAGATATCGGATCAGTAAAGTTCGTGGAAGCGGAAGTTTGACGGAACGCGGTTGTATTAATCTATTCATCGTGGAACTGATTTACAAAACCGTGTCGCGTTTCCGTTCCCGTCCTACATTATTCCAACCTGCGAACAATGTTGTCGTGCACGGACTTGGGAAAATAGAAATGGCCGGCAGCTGATTTGTGTGTTTGTAATCGGCCAAACCTTGACACATTATTCACATTATTCACAGTTTCATGCCTGATATCAATTTATGGTTCTGCATCTTCGATCGTTTGACGTACGCGTGCGAATTTATTAACAACCGTGTAACGCACGGAAGCGTTAATAAATCATTCCGGGAAATAAGCAGGATCGAGAAGAACGAATGACTTGTGGTGGTCGACTAAGGGTTAATGGAAAGGAAAATGGAAAACTTGGGCAGCTCGATGGAGAACGTGGATAGATAAGCCGTTATCGGCATGCGTGCACACATAAGTACACGAGTATGTAATTTCAGGTTGGACCGTCCACGGCCTCCGCTTTATCGCTTGCCTGCGTTTTATCATGTACCTGCGCCGTTCATTGCTCACGAACAGTTTTACGTGACCGATAGATACGAATGTCCCTTCTCGAAGGAGGAAATAAATGGGCCAATGAGTACACGCGCCATTTTGCGCGTGATTCGAAGCCCAGCAAGCAAAATGGCCGAGTCTTTGGTGGGGCGACGTATTACTCCTTTTTCCATATACACTGGATGTAAAAAGTATTCGTACATCCTTTAAAACAGAGTAACTTCTTTATAATTCTACCAAATTACCTGATTTTTTATAATCAATTAGGAGCATTTGTTTACGAAATGATATGCAAAAAAGATATTCCAAAAATTATAATTTACGAGGATAGTATATCGTAGTTTTACATGATTTTTGATCAGTTTCTGCTTAAAATCCGCAGAATCGTACATCTTTCGATGCGTGTCGTTTTTTTCCTGCGTCAACCGATTTCGATGAAATTTTCAGCATGTGTACAACTAACATAGTTCTACAAAAGATATATTTTAAATTTTCATTAAAGCCCCAAATGAAAAACTTTAAAAAATGCCTTTCTTATTTTTGCACGTAACCTTGTAAATTATAATTTTTGGAAAATCTTTTTTGCATACCATTTCGTAAACAAATACTTCTAATTGATTATAAAAAGTCAGGTCGTTTGGTACAATTATAAGAAAGTTATTCTGTTGGATGTACAAATACTTTTTATACCCACTGTATCCATCTATTGACATTTACGACTGAAGATTTACACTGTGTAAAGAAAATTCCTTATTCATTGTTAAACGATATAGAAAATTGGCTGAATGTAAGAGATAGTTGCGCACGAAATTTCTGTGCACGTGCAGAATTATTTAGTACGTTTTGTCGCTTTATACTTCCTCTGTCTCTCTCTCCATCGATACCTGATAATTTATCGCCTGTATCTGCGATTATGGTATAAGTATCTCAACATTGTCAGGCGGTACTACGAAAATTAGAAATATCTATGTATGTACCACTAGCTGTTATCGTAGTCACTCGTTGATTAGATGGTCGATATATATAATTTATGACATTTTGTTCTTCACTGCATTTTATGACAACACAATTTTGCTATTACGGTTTCATAAATAAACTTCGTCAAAATAAACGTTGTCGGCAATTGTCGTACACAACTCGAATACATTTTGATTTTCATTCATTGATAAGAAAGGTCATCATTTGCATGTTACATAAATTAAAACGCAGTGTGTACTCGTTACAACTCACCATTTGTCTGTTGGTGTTACATCCTTTGAAGATTAATTCGTTATAAATAAATTACAAGCTGGAATTAAGCGTGTCTTCCTTTGATTGTTTCGACTTGAAGAACGAAGTCAATGAAATGTATTTTATTCATTGAAACAGCTGTCTTGCATTTATCAAGACTTGTTAAAAATAATTTACTTTTGAGTCTTTGAAAAATCACAGACCTTTAAAAAGCAGGAATGGATTGAAACGGTTAACAAAATATTAATGAGCAGAACTGTACGTTGCACTGGCATGACTCACAACCTTCAAATTGTAAATTACCTAGCACTAAATACTAGTAATTAGCCGTGCGATGTATATAAACGACCTAAACACTACACTGTTTCGTAAATCGAAGGAAATTAGTCGACTGTGACGACTCCAGTTACCATTATTTCGTAAACAGTAGCGGAATGGTTCCACGGTGAAATCGCAATGGTTCCACGGGCTGTACGATTCTTATATCAACGAACGACTTCCGTGACAAATCTTTTAATCAACATGCTGTTAATTTTCATCGTCGACACCTGTTGACAGGTGTGCACGGGTATTCGTTCACTCCTCGCCAGAACAATGATCCTCTGTGCATTATCGGTCACATGCTTCCAACTTTGCATCATCGTTCAAACATGTTCTAATCAAATTGTTTCACATTTAATCATCAAGCGGTTCACAGTCATCAAATCTTCTATTTATGGTTCGCATCCTCGAAATTTCTCCACGACAATCGAATCAAACGAGTTCGTAATTAGCTTTTATCAGCCATTCTGCGGGCACTATCGAAGGAAGCAGATAAAGCAATCACCGGTTCTCTAGAGAGCTGGTAGATCAATTTCCATTGACCATGCGGCGAGGGCCAATCACGGTTACGCCTCGTAAAAATTACCAGCAGAATTACCAATTATTGTCTGGTTTCACCGAGTGGTCTGATCAACGGTTCACCGGTTGTTGCAAGCTGCAACGTGGAAGCGTGAAAACGGTCCCGAGACGTTCACAGAGTGAAACGAACAGTGCACTAAACCGAGTGATAAACTCCACTTTCTCGGTTTTCACTCGCGCGAAATTACCATGATGAATCGGCGATGATAGTTTACCCGAGAATCGAAGGACCGTGAGATTCCGGCGGTTCGTTTTCATTAATGACTGCGCCAACCATTTTCATTAACGATTTCAAGGCCGATATTTTAAAAACGATGCAACTCGCGAATCGCCGGATTCAGCGCGGTAATTTTGCGCGAGTGAAAACCGAGAAAGTAGAGCTTATCACGCAATGATTTTCATTAATGATTGCATCGAACGTTGTTTCCACGAGCGAAGGAGGAACGTCTTTCTGGTTTTATTGCGGGCATCAAAAGATTTCGGGGTAAATATTGGCAGACCGGCTGCGATAGAGTGCAAACAGAATAGAGGGCTCGTAGCGAAGTGCAATCATGCTTGCGTTTCGAGGCGACCAGAACCGGTCGCAATTCGATCGAACATTCCGAAATACATATATGATTTATGAAATCGTTCGATCGTATACAATATTTACGAAATATATACGATTATCGTATCGCTGTGGCGGTTCGAGTGTTTCATTCGGAAAGTTCCATGTAAAAATGGCCAAGCTTATTGACACGATAGTTGGTCATGTTCGTTTCGACAAGGACAATGGCGATAACGATGCATGTCTACACTAATTACTAGTCCGCGAATCTTCGTGCGAAATAAACATTGTTTAAGTATATTGTGTAAAAATGAGTTCCTCTTTTAACAATTGCAATCGATCTAAAACAGCGTTCTTCGATTTGTGTAAAAGTTATTTATTTTATCTATTCGCTTTTGTTATAAACGCATGCATTCGTAATCTACAAATGACTATTACGACCGGCAGTATTGCAAGTGTTTCTACCGTGCGCAATAGGATAATTAATGGACTTGCAACACCGCCTTGTTTCTTTGTCAGTTAATTAACTTTTCGTAGACATGTGTACAGAGTCCGCAATTTACATTTCATTGTAATACAAAATTTTACAGAATGTAGAACGTAGGATCAAAGCGGGCTGGTCGAAACAGTTATGTTGTTTGCATACGTTCGATTTTCGCGCACAGTGAAAAGTCAGTCCCCGCATCTAGATCCCCAGCGATTCTAGATCCTGGCAGCCAGCATTATGGGCCACGGTACACTGAACTCCTCGCGAGCAACCTTCATGCTTCCCAATTTGTTGCCACGGGGGCTGTACCGACGCGTGACAGCAGCCACGGAAGCGAGACTAGCGTGAAAAAGAACGCGGGGTAGCGGCGACAACAACAATGTGGTTTGAATGAACCCGGTAGCACTGACCGACACGTGGGGATCTCTCCCATTCATCGATAACCCTGTTCATTTCTCGCTCGAGGAATTCGTGGGACACCATGCCTAATTCTCCCATCAAGTAAGATACTTCGCAAAAAATGCTAGTCGAGATTAGAAAAGAAACCGAACTGTTCGAAACCATTCGAAACTGCTCAAGATCATTTTGCAATGATCCGAGCGTATTTTTCTCACGAAGCAATTTTCCGAATCGCATAAGCGCAGTGAACGAACGAATCGGGTAGACTCGACGGTCGACGTTGTTACGTAAGCGCCGCCAGTACACTAGAACTTCTTATCAGTTTCTGCAACGTGAATTTATCAGTTCGATACTGTTGCTATTAATGGGACAGATAATTTGTAGCGTTCTTCGAACGGCACAAGGAAAGAAGGATAGTTTCGCAGTCTCGGTTCTTCCTGGTCTACGTTTCCGGTCGTGAACCCGGCACATACGGGCACTTCCGGCTTTTGCTCCGAAAACCAGCCAACCACGACGTTTCTCCTAGAACACGATGTAGCCGTCGGTGCACGACAGCGGCGAACGGTGTTATCGCCTAGCCTAATTAGATTAGATACTTAATCGAAAATTACTAAATGTATATGACACCGCGCTCTCAAGCGAGATGCGAATAAATGAATCGTAAAGGAACCGCTTCGGATTTCATTTCGTGGAAACGGAAACGTGTTTTCGATTTAATTACACGCTTGTACGCAATGATTAAAAATTGATCCTTGAAATCCGTCATCGATATTACCTAAATTTTTTGATGAATTATAAATTGTTCAGTGCTGCTGTTGAAACTTCGCAGAATTGCATCAGATAAGTCATTGGAAGCGAATACGTACTTTATTTCCTGCTCGCGATACCGCATACTCCTTTACTATGTTGTTCAGATAAGAGTAAAAGTAGCAAATAGAGATGATAATAAATTTTCGATGTTACGAAAGTCGGTGTCCGTTTTTATTTTGATTTCTATTCCTCGTAGATTGTAATAACTAGACCGTTCTACTGCGTAGCAAAGCAAGTTTACTCGAGGTCGCTAAAGCCATGCGATTTTGTTGCTCTACTAGCTTAATCTCTGCAGTCTAAGTCCTTGGCGACTCGTACCCCAGTTTTACTGCAATTTGGTACGTGCGATACGTCCCACATCGTTTTAAATCGCCGGAGACGTCGCTTGCACAACCCTGCTAAAAATAGCAAGTTCAGAAACCATCGATATCAAATAGCTTTTTTCTAGTTCGGCGACCATTGTTTTTGTTACGAGAAAGATTTCGCACGGCGGTCAACGTAGAATTAGAACCAGTGTAACCATTCGTTCCGAGCCAAATCGTAACTAGAAAAAGTAATTAACGTATCAGATCGAATAACAATACGCCGAGTTTATTTCACACCGGATTCGGAGATGACTATAAATTATTTCCATCATGATACTCTAGTTCTTGGTAACTGCGTTTATTCTCGAGTACTTGGAAGACCTCGGTGGACCTTTATGTAGTGCAGATTAATTGCTACCAAAAATGGTGCCGACTGAAATGGAGAACAGAATTTGCTTCTTCTCTTCTGCTCCTTCCGGGCTCATTAAAATACCTCGGAGGTAGCAATCGTTGAATTATTCTTACCTTGATTATTTCACTTCAGGTTAAAAGATCATCGCATTTACAATAAAATGATTTTTCGCAAAGATCTATTAAGATTGCCAACTTATAGGACCGTTCCCGAAGCGGAACAAAATCGCACACGAAACGGTTTCTGCGATCATAAGCGATCGGGTAGAACAGAATGCGGACAGAACAGAGTCTCAGCAATTCCTCGGGGCTAACGTCCGCCATTACGACGACTAGACCCATTCGCAAGGCCCACGTGTTCGCAGAACAACGATCCCCAGCAGGCCTTTTCCAGCGGCACAACCACCGTTAAGTTTAACGACTCTGCTCGCTGGAAAGTATCTATACTCGCCTGTACACGTCTGAGAGGTGACGTAACCGAGTAAAAGGGGATTGACCCCCTCCCCCAAATATGACGGAGCCATCCGGATAGATCTACACAGCAGATTGCCTTTCAGTTTCTATCACGAACAGATTTGCAACCGCGATCCCAGGACTCGCAATGCGATTCTCGTCGCTTCGCCTCGTACCGGTCGGCAACATTCTCTCAAAACATCACCTTATTTTTACATACTGTGCATCAGCCTCAGTTACAAATTGCAGTCGTTGTCAATAGTTTTTCCAATTTAGATAAGGAACAGCCACGTCCCCATTTCCTGAGCTTCCTGTTTGTGTTTAATTTTTCTATTTTCGCGTAGTTGCGTAATTTTGCAGTCCCGTGGACGACGAGGGCGTTTTTGTTTCTACGGCCACACATGCAACTGCCGATGTCTGCGAAAGATTACGCGGCTCGGATGACCAGGCTGTTATTACGAATAATAGCGACGTTGCGGGGAAAGAGCCCAACCTCCTGTTCAATCAATTTTCGTACGAGAGATTGTCGGTCACGCTTCTCCATAAAATAGAAGAGTACATTTTTCAATTCACCTCCAAAAAACGAAATAAAACCATCTTCGCAGACTTCATTGTTGTAGAAAATTGCATCGGTGCGTATTTTTGTTTGAAACGCGAATTTCGGTACCCCGTGACGTAATCTTGGAAGCTATGAATAGAGGTAACTGTTCGAGCGTGCGGTAATTTCGTACTTGAAAAAAACATGCTCGTTATGAATGACCATAAAACGGGGCGACAGGTCAGGAGGTGAGGAAATTGTTACGATGAATATTCGATAGGTGAATTACGTCGCGGTCGCTACATAGTAATTAGTAAACACAAAATGCGATTATCGACTTAAAAGGGCGCAGTAAAAGCGGCGAGTGATAGATCCGTGGACGCGACACGTAAACGAGGCGACAGATGAATAGGATGAACTTAACGAGCAACCTATTATACTGTTTCGATATTATGAACAATAGTTCATTTTACTCGTTTCCACAAAATCAAAATAATAAATGTTGAATATCAAATATTGTATCACCCGTATCTCACGACGGTGTATGCGTTCGTGTTAGTGGCTCGAGGATCTGAGATCGGGTGTAAACCACGTGCTGGAACACACGTATTCGCGAAGAACAGGTGCGCGTGTGTATAGACATGTTCTTCGTAGACGACAACTTATTTAGACAGGTGAATAAACTGATACTAATACCGCGGTCACCTGAAACACGCTCGAAACGCTCAACTTCTCTCGGAACACGTACAACGGTATATAGTTACATACACACTTCAAGAATATTCCTTTCATTATGTTTGCCAGCCGTAACTGAACCGTAATGGAACAGAGAGCTGTACGTATATGTAGTCACATGACCGAGCGTAAACTTACTTCGCGAAATAGCGCGCGATCCGCTAAAATTGCGTCACCGATCGACCAGGAAAATGGTCTGTTGTTTAATTAAGGGAATTACGAAATCCACGAGCTTTATCTGACAGATAAAGGCTGGAGCGAACTCGGTCAATTCCCAGAAGAAACAGTTTTGTATGCAATAGAGTAGTTTCTAGTTCGAAAATTACTCGAAGAAGACGGGCATGGTTCTACTTGAAAATTCGGAATCTCAGAACCCGGAATCTCAGACTCTGGGTTAACTTTTACGAGTCTAGAATAGAGAGGCTCTCCCAGACTTTGGACGTCTCTATGATCCAAGAACAGGGATAGCCGATAGTAATCGCGAAAGCGATCCTCGCGAGGCATAACTAATTATATGTTAACGACCTTTGACAATGCAAACGCCTTCTGTTTCTCTTGGAAACAGGAAAGGGTACGGTACACGAAATACTCATTTTTCCTGCGCCTAGTTTCCTTTCGTTCGTGATCGAAAACGAGCACTTTCTCGGCAAGAATAGAACACGTGAGAGAAAAGGAGTGGCTATTGTGTGCTACAGGTGGATTCACAGGTAGGGAGCTCCGGTAAAGAACCTCTCACTAGGGCAATACGCCCATTCGTACCAAATATGTAGAACACAACATTTTGTGATTCGTTAAGACACGCAGCTGCAGTTAACTGTGCGTCGTTAGCGAACTCTGGTCGAAGTCTGGTTTTATGGAAATTTCGGAAAAACGAATAGAGCCGATTAAAGTAGATACGAACGGTTTGAACAGGTGCGTCTGGACTGGGACGCGTCTGAGCAGGTCGGATATGTCGAAAGTTCAGGTGTATTAGGAGAGTACAAGGGTCTGAAAGTTTGAACTCACCGGCTCGGCGAGGTAAGACTCCCACAGTTCCCTAAGGTCGCTGGTTCCCACGTCGTAGAATTCCATGATCCTAAGCTAGCTCGATCGTTCCTAATGGTTCTGCTGCCAGTCGTTGAATCGCAGTGTCTGCCCATGGAGGATAGAGATCATCAGAGGAGCACGGGTACGATCTCTCCTCGAGTATCCATTGTCGATCACGGATACGTTCTGAAAATGGAATGTTCCTTCAGGAAAAAGCGGTCCGCAAACTTTTACTTAACACGCTTCGCCACCATTTTGTCTTCTCCCCTCTATCCGTCTTTCGTTCTACATCGGACGATTTACTCGCGAAATTTAAACATAAATTTCACGTCTCGCTAATTTCTCCGAAATCGAGAGGGCGTTTTGAGGGGCAGATTGCGTAGTTAAATAAGCAAATCTTGAGTAAACGCGATAATTAGTCTCGCCGGAGATACACAACCGTCTCCGATGGCTGGGAATGAAACATTTCAAGAGGTTCCGATGATTTTGATTAGACGAGTTGCGAAGGGAAGGATGCCGTTTCCGTTGAACGTGTTCGAGGATCGGAGGATATCACACGGACAGATACGAGTTCCGACGTCGATGTACGACTGCCCGACAAATGGACGAATGTAAATTGCGTCGCGTTATGAGCGGGCACGGTTTGGCATTTAATACCTTCTGTTGTTCCACATTGCAACACGATGCACGACTGCATTGCAGGCCGCCGCGCACTCTAACGAGATCAATGGACCTGTCTCTATGGGTTAAGTACGCTATCGGTCACGTACCGGGTGGCTAAAGTGTACGCGTCGCATGCACGCATGGTCTGAAGGTCAGAAATTAATTGAAACGATCAGATTTTTACGAACGCAATGAAACAGCCGTATCGGCGGTTTTCCGATTGCCACCGCAGCTCAATCGCGACCAACAATCATAATTTAACAGAACACCTATTCCAAGCTTAATATCCTCTTCGCTTAGCGCAATTGCTAAGCGATCGAGTCATCGGTCCGAGAAAGTAATCGTTCCGTTAGAAGACCCGCTGCATTCTTTCGCATGCAGCTGCCGTCGAGTTACCTTTGCGTAATCGCATCGTGTTTACCTTCCACCTTGGCCAGATTAATTTCGAAAATATTACCCACTTGTTTTATAGCGATCACGTGATGCGATCCCCGTTATCTGCTGCGAACTAATGCCGACTTTCGGACGGCTGTTTGTGAAATGCTTTCACCGAGCGATAGTCGATGTTTACAGTCTCCCGTGGGCATCACCGTGACTTTAAATGTTTTTGATTGACAGATTGTGGATTTTTTCGTACAAGAGATCGTGTCTCGAAGATTTTGAATTTCCCGCGGACGATTTTCCTTGAGATACCGGTTTCAATCGCGGTATCCAACGGAATCTTCAGCCGAGCGAAAGGTCGGACGAGTCATTAATTTGCATGAAAGCGACAGGCGATGAATAATCCGGCCGAGGACCGTTCGAAGCGAACGACATTTCGGTGCACGCACTTTCGGCACGGGAAACAGACGAGGCTGATACCCGCAGCTGCTGATAAGTCGACTAAATTGCGCAAACCGAGCGTGCAAATATTGGACAGTGAACTGCCGAACCCCTTTGCCCCTCATACTTCACCAAACATTATTTTCGAGACGATCTTTTCGGTTTCGAAAATAATTTTATTCGCTCGCGAGTATTGTCCTTTATTTGATACTGTTTCTTATCAACCTTTCCAAGGGGAAAGTGTGAAAGCGTTAGAATCTGCATCGAAGCATGTGAAAGGAGGTACAAATATTACTTCTATTAGAAGATTGCAGACATTTTATCAGGAGATTAAAATTTTGTCAAAAATGATCCACCTAGTCGGACCGGAAATTTTGAAAGTCGATCGAATGGTTCTATTTGGCCAAGTGCTCGAAAACGATATTATCGTTGCTCCAATATTTATCCACCATTAGAGAGGATCCACAAAACACCTAGCAGAGAGTATTCAAAGGGGGAAAAAAAATGAACGGCTGGAAAACGTGCGCTGGTTAAGAGAATTCAAACATCGGCCGCTATCGTCGAGCGTTTATCTGCCCTGATTCCGGTCGCGTGAACCGCCCTTAAATACGAAACACATACATATGCAGCACGTTTGCCTGCCCGCATTCGGCTTCCACATAACACAGCCGGTATCATCGTCAACGCCGGTTTCACATTCGCGTTAAAAGCCTACGCGATATACAGCGTGACTCAACTCGGAAAGCATTCCCATCCCGGCTACAAGAATACCCATCGAACTTTCACAACAGAAACGGCGACTGTGAACGCGACTACGAATCGTCCGAGAAGAAATCTTGCCACGGTATTTGGATTCTCAGGCAACAACCCTTTGCACTCAGAGCTATTTTAACTCGAAAATGAAACATTTCTTCCATCCTACAATAATTCCATTTTACGTGATTTTTATCTTCTCGTGGATATAAAATTGATACAACACCGCGTACATACATGTTTATATTTCTAATAATGGTACAGCCATTTTTAGCGACGACTCTGAGTCGTCAAACTCCATTTCGTTCGGACAGAAACATTTCAAACAATTTAGAATAGCTTAATTCTCACTGGGGGAATTGTTATGAAGGTTGAGTGTATGCAATGCTACGAGACCCGTATACTTAAAATTCTTTCAATTAAATACAACACGTAACTGTTGAAGTAGAGAGCAAAGTAAAAGGTTCATTCTTCAATAATTCTGGTAACTAAAAGATAGAAATCTTCAAATTCTCTTAATCTTTTCTTTATTTCACGATTCGACGTGATACAAAAATTCCTAGCTGGACGAGTAAGGAACCCAGAACCAACGGAAGATGGAATTGACCGAAGCCGACGAGTATACTCGTCACCCCGTGAGCAGACGCTAGCAGACGCTAGCAGACGCTAGCAGACGGTCCTGGCGCGGCAGGAGACGCGACAAGTGGTCGCGCCAGGCGTATGTCGTTACGCATAAGCAAACAGCCGGAAAAAGCATCGATCGTAATCGGCGGGTTTTATTTTCGGTGGACCGCGAAACGAATTAGTCCTTACACCGATATTGAATCCATCATGTGGAATAGAGACGCACCAGATGGAACGGCGCACCGGCTCAATGTGACCGACTTGCTAGCTGCAGTCGCGTGCACGTGCACTCGGTCGTGGTACGCTACGTGCGGCATTATCGAAATTCAAAAACATAAACCCGGAAAAATAACAATAGAAAAAAGGGGTATGTTATCTTAATGCTTACCAGCGAGGGTTCACGGCGCACGGTTCCGGATCGTACTGACGCAACGAACAATCACCCCGAACGAGCCCCGGGGAGGAAAAAGAAAACTGTTGCACAAATATCTCGTAAGGCCACAACAGCACTGATCGAACCGGAGCCCGCACTATACCATACGACACACTGTTAGCAACCGAGCCGCCAATGAACATGCAGGGAATCGGGACAGCGGGATCGATAAGCCAACACCCGTGCGCCTACGAACGTATCGGGCCACTAATAGGGGAGTTAGAGCTTTTATGCAAGCTCTGTCTGGATGTTCAAGTGACCTTCGATCGGTAAAGTCGACTTCCCGCAGAGCAGCAGACGGAAGGATACGCGCGCGTCCACGTCCTACGCGTAAATGCGAACAGCGCGCCGGCACGTGCTGCACAAGCGGACATATTCTACTCCCATTCCTCGACCAATCAACGGAGACCACCTGTTACCAGCGCATTAAGCGGGCGCATGCGCCACGCCGACAGTACGATGCGCGCGCAACCTCTCGCCTCGTTATACAACATGGCTGCCTCTAGTTTGAAATTGTAAGCTCGTAATCACTCGTATTCTGTCGTATTCTTTCTTACTCGCGTTCCTTCGGATTTCGCGGGTTATTGTTTTCGCGACTGGTGTGTGGTTAATTGTGTGATTGGATAATTGTGATAGCAGTGTAGGAAAGCGATTAAAGATTGCGGTTGCGTGATTTGATACTTGAGAGATGTCGCGTTCCCGGCGTTTCTTTACGACTGGCTTGTGTGCATGTGTTTCTAAGGTTTGCTAGAGTAGTTTTTTCATATTTTTCTAGTTAGTAGTACTGGATAGGTAGAGGATTGTCGATGCGAAGGACGTCAGTGTATTAGTTTCAGTTTAATAAAATAATTAAATGATTAAAAATTTTTTAATTGGCACCTGTGTTTTGCAAGCAACGCAAACATTTTTTATATTGCATTGAAATTTTTCTATTTCGGTTTTGTTGTTGCATTTTTTTAGAAAATTACGAACTACAAAGAAAATTCTAATCACTGAAACCGTAAAATAAATCGTAGGGCAAGTGGTTGATTCTTACCTGAAATATTGTATGTACGAACGATTAGAAAACACTGAATACAGAATTTAGAAATTCGTTTCTATATCTACGGTTACTTTTACAAACTTAATTAATTTAATAATAACAGAGTCAAGAATAAACCCATATATATATATAATATTGATATTAATATTAATATTAATCGAATCATCATTGGTCTCTTCATACGTTCTGAACGCAGTAGTCAGTTTTAAATAGCGGGATATTTGAAAATTCGAAACTAAGCCCCGCCATTTTCATGCGAATCGTTAACTATACCTACTCGAACACATTCCACTGTAAGGTGTACGAATAATTACGTTCAATTGTTCTTTTCTAAAGGATACACAATTACATTTATTAATCACTTCATTACATTTATAGAGTCCATAGTACACGTTTGATGAACTAGTAATATTGAATACACACGAAAGGCATACTTTTCACAGCTGAATAAGCAAATCAAGTATAAAAATATATGTACGTAAAGAAATAAAACATAACATTCTTTTATACGTATACGTCACGCTAATAGTTAGCATTCAACTTGTACATAAAATATGGACATATATTACTTCATAATTTTACCAGATTGATACATAATTATTATTAAGAAACTTACCATCGGCTTGATGTCTGTAATGGTATTAAAGTAAAAGTACTATGTTCAAGATGATAGTGATTTACTGTTCTCCGAGTCTATAGTTGCTACGTTGTGTTCTGTTATTATTGTTTGATTATGCCTATCCAGAGATAGCGACAGGACTGAGAAGAGTTCAAAACTAAATGTGCTTACACGTGAATCATTAAATTTAGATAAATGCGACTGTGTTCGAAGTATAATGTGTATATATCATATATGGTGTTTAAAGGTCACGCACACACCACGAGTGCACTACAAAAATAATCTCTAGTGTAAGGTAAATTTTGAAGCAATTTCTTTATTTGAATATTGTTGTACATCATGCCACTTGTTGTGCCCACGCCAGTAAAAAATATTTCTGTTAACCAATCATAGTTTATCTTGTATCAACCTCTATATACGATCTCTTTTTCTCATTATATCAGGTACAATACAAGGCCGAACAATATACGATTATGTAATCTCTTGTTCTCTCTCTCTCTCTCTCTCTCTTTCTCTCTCTCTCTCTCGATAAACCTCTGAGTGATATAACTTTAACATTATCAAGTATCCCGTTATCAAGTATTATTTCTTTTTTGCCTTTGTATAGATTAACATAGTGTTCCACTTGACAGCGTACAATAAAATATTTCGTCGTAGCGTTACAAAAAAAATAATTAAAGAAACGAAACGATACAAACATTTGTAGTGTCCGATGGGATGAAACACATGAAAACTTTTTTCAAAGATCGTAACAAATAGTGTAACAAATAGTATAACAAATACACCATAATATTCCCTCGAGAATAATGCTCTACGCGTAGTTACAAACAAATAGATGAGAAAATAATCTCGAATGAAATGTGATACGATTAATTAAGCAATGAACGATTAAGTAAACGAGTTCGGCGTTAATAAAATCGTTGTACGATGATCACGAAGACTCGGTACCGCAGAAGCAAAACACGTCGGAACAAACGAAAAGAAAACAGAATATATGTATAACGGAAGTACAACAGTATATGATTCGGACGAATTGAAAGAAAACGGAAAAAACAGAGGTCTCTTCAGAATTCCTTCTTCATAGCAGATCTTAGCAACGCGCTGCGCATCGATGTAACGAGTTTCTCGAGTTCATCGACCTTCATCTTCAATATCCTGTTGTCCCGTTCCAGTTCGATCGCTTTCGTCGACATCTCGCATTCCTTCGCCTTCTTGTTCATCCGCGACTTCCTCGAAGCCTCGTTGTTCTTCTCCCTGGACTCGCGATAGTGCACCGTGAACGGTCGATCCTCCGATGCATCGGTGCAACGCCTTTTCGGAGGCTTCTCCCGCCTCGCTATCCTATTGTAGCTCTTCTCGACTTTGTGGTACGTCTTCTCCGCCGATGACCTCAGTCTCTCCGACTTCCGGGATGATACGACGATTGTTTCCGTAGACGATGACGATGACGATGACGATGACGATGTCGCTGTTGATGCTGCTTGACTGTTGCTGCACTCCTCGACCACCGGTTTTGTATTTTCTGCTTCTCCTCGGCCATAAGACTGAGGAATACTCTGCGAAGAGTCCGCGGTCGACCATGGTTTCGACACCACCGACGAATCGGTGGATACGCTACCCTCTGGTGATCGCATTTCATCCTGAAAAGTAAGCATTTGTCCGTTAGATCGTGTTTCGAATACCAAACAACTTTCGTAAAAACATGTTCCTAATATTTCCTGTCCCCGGCGGACAAATCTCTATAGACGATACTACTTAAAAACAGTTCAAAAATAGATGCTTTCGCCATACAGACAAGATGCGGGCTGCTCCCGCTGGCGGGATTTCGTCCAATTTCAAATCTATAGTACACGCCATCTACAACAATCTGCGGCGGTTCTTAGAATCAGTTCAGCCATCTTCCATCTGGTCTGTGTTCGAAAGGCATCGTTAATCCATTGCGTGTCGACTCACATCACATAGATATGATAACAAATCGAACGTGTCGGAGCCAATGGTTTCCACTGTACGCAGCACGTCCCACGTTCCGCGTTGTGTCTCCGATTCGATCGAAGTCGGACAAGCATCATCCAGATCGATCTCTTCCGCTTGGTATCTCGGTTGGAATGATGATGTACCGACGGTCGTAGTATTCTGTTTGTTCCATGAACTTATACTTGTACTTGTACTTGTACTTGTACTTGTACTTGTACTTGTACTGGATGCCGTTGCACCTCTCGGTAGCTTCAGCCAGTTCGAAGTTGTTGTTGAATCTGCAGTACTATCCTTCTCCACGCATTTACTAGTTGTTACTTTTGGTGTGGTTTGTAAACTGTGACAATCGTTGGTGAAATAATTGGTTGTCTCAGCACTATCCATTTTTACGTTCCACCTCTCCTCATCTGTTACACCTATCAAATCTTTCAATACCCCCTCTTCTGAAGACAAAGCACTGTTACCCTCGTATTTCGTACCTGAAAAACACCCCCGGAAAATTATAGATACGATCCGTGGGAAGACTTTTAGTGTTAAAGTGGTAGACTCGTTTCTAGGATTGCAACGGTGCGGGATGCGCCTTCTCATCTCTCGATAATGCAAAGATGGGGGTTTTCGGTAGCCAAACGCGCAAAAGAAAAAATAGTTTCTCCAATTCCTAAATATTCAAATTACGTTTCGTAAATGTAAATAGAACTTTTGAGAGCGATCGTGGCCTAGATCGATCTTTTATCCAGCGTTCTCGACTACTGAAAAGCCCCATCTTTGTATTATCGAGAAGTGAGAACGCGCATTCTGCACCCTGGCAATCCTGGAAAAACGAGTCTACTCCGTTAAGCAAATTTCTACTGACCTGACAGTTTAAAGGCAGGTGATTCACCTGCAGGAAAATCGCAATGAGCCTGGAACGTCTCCATGCACCAACCGCTTAAATCCTGAAAGTTTTCCTCCCATATAGAGGACGCTGGTTTCTCCTCCTCTTTTATTTGGTCCACCTTGGACTGTGGAAATGTCCACGGATCTTTTAATAATTCCGTCTCCATAGTTGGGGTTAATAGGGGGACTGTGTCCATTTTTGAAGACTCTTCCACTTGTGGCTCCAATCTCACGCCACGAGAAACAGATGACAGCCGCAGCTGATGGTTGCATGGCTTGGATACCTAGAACGAATGTTTTCCTTTAAAAATTTTTTTCGCCAGCACCAACATACGGTTGTTTATTTCAAGATCTAAAACGATACACACGTTATACACGCCTCCCTTCTCAAATGAAATGTTGCTGGCCGTTGGGCGTTCGTTAATAGGAGGGATTTTGGATACCTATAAGAAAAATCATCACATATAGAACACATCGCTTTATCTATCGTCTACCGAAACAGGCGTTTCGCGCACATTCAATTAGCGACGGGAGTCCACGCGTGTGCGATAACAATTAATACTTATCGGTATAAGTTAGTTCGTATTTTGTTTACTTTTTTTTTATATACACCGGTAATAAACCGCGAGCACCGATAAGCAGTATCAGTAATTCAGCCCCCTCAAATTCGATATAAAATAACGGCGTGTTAATTTATCACGATAACAGAGTTTAATACTTCTCGGAAACTGATAACATCGTATTTATTGTACGATGATGCTACTGACGTACTACCACATGGTGAACCATTTCTTATCGTGGATTTAATTAATAGATTATATATTCGCCGAGAAAACAAGATATAGATAAATCTGATAATTCGAGTCACTCGAGTAATTAGTGAAAAATGTCTGGGAAACGTTTTTAGTTCTTTACTTTTATCATTATGTTATTTTTATCATTCTCCTTTATACTCGACTCTTAAACGTTATTCGAAAATTAGTATTTCTACAGTGTGTGTCCGAACTCGTGATACTTCAAATTTTTTAATTTTTTAAATTCATTTTTCGTAGGTGTATTTCTGAATCGATGTCGAACATTCTTTCGTGGTACACGTATTTGAAGATCGATACCAGAAATTCGTTTACCGTACCCGTATCCACGAGCCGACCTCAAAAAAACTGTTTATTGTGCCTGTATCAGCGCCAAAAGTAACCAGAGCCGTTAACAAACACCGATTCGCGTTTCTCGTCTAAACTGCCGCGGTTTACAACTCTGCGAAACAACGTTGTTCTTTTTCACTCAGTTCGGAGACAGATTCCTGGACTCGCACACTACCATCGACTGCCGTATCGCTCGCAAGTGTCTGGATTGGTTATTCGGATTTTTCGGAGCGATACACGTTGGTCTCAAGCAAGGATGAAAGAGTAATCGCTACGAGATAAGACTTATCAGTTTCTGTTCCGTCGAGTAAACCGTGCTCCGAATTCACGAGATTCAAATTCTACCCGATTCGGCAGTCATGTGTACTCACAACGGGACATGCTTCTCTAGATACCCTAATCGAACGTGGCCGAACGTTTCATGAACCGCCCACAATTCCACATCGATATACTAACAGATATATCGCTCCGTTTCTCGACGTAGTTTTCTTATCGTTACCACACGCCCCATTAAAAAAGAACGTTAGTTTTACGTTGCTATCTAACCTCGTTACATAACGCTTATGCTAGTCGATGAAATCGTCGCGGCACGCCGGTTCGGTAACTTGTTTCGCCGATCAATCGGCGAATTTACGCAGGAACCCGTCGATTCGTCGAAAAAAGAAAAAAGAACGGCTGACGCACCGTCGCGTCGTACCTCTGTGTTATACAAACAACGAACTTTCTGGAACACTATATTTACGGTTCTGACGTTCGGTTTCTCTCGGCCACGTTCAATCGATCCGGCGGGCTACGATGCGCAGTGTGATTTCCGAACGATTGCCAGCGGCGGAATTAAACCCGATTCGCCGTTATATAATCATCAGACACGCAAAATAACGCGCGAAACCGAACTCCGAGATGGGAAAAACCCTTTACTCACCCTCCACGGAATCACTGTGGTAGTAGGTTCCACCTGGGTTGCGAGAGACGAGTTTTCTGGCGTGTACGATCGGTCCACTATGTCTATTCGACTCGTTTAGGCTACCTCTTTTCGGTGTATAGCTCGCGTCACTTATTTACGAGAAAGCCGACGGTCCGCACTGTCGTGCCTCTGCGAATCTTCTGCGCGGAATGCGATCTGGAGCGCCGACGGGGACTCCCTCGTCGCAGGTCTACAGTAACTTCGCGAGCACGACATTTTTAGCCAATCGCCGAGCAGTGAGCTCATCGACGACCAATCGTTGCAACGCGTAGGAAAACCGGACACGTCAGACTCCACACGTCACGGACGATAGTCGTTTTCTCTTTTCGTTTCATTTTTCGTGATTTTCTACTCTTTTCGGATCACGCATCCAGAAACTCGCGTTGGTTTTTTTATCGGGTCTGTTTTATTTCGACATTCCTGATTCGTCCGCGCGAAAGATACTATCAAGCATGAACCCCAGCGACGCGAAATGTCACTAAACATCCGCAGGCTCGAGGATTGGCGAATTGATCCGCGCAAGGACATCGCACAACGGTGGATTACGTGACCGCCAAACGATTAGCCGGGAATGCGACGCGTAATTTTGCAAGAATGTTTTGCACGTTGGTTG
The DNA here is from genome assembly GCA_028455805.1 of Lasioglossum figueresi. Lineage (NCBI taxonomy): Eukaryota > Metazoa > Arthropoda > Insecta > Hymenoptera > Halictidae > Lasioglossum > Lasioglossum figueresi. The sequence continues at coordinate 923,128 of CM052189.1, read as the reverse complement.
GTTCGCCGCATCGATTTTTCCGGGGTGTTTTGCGACGCCCCAGATGGCGCCAGAGTTTCACTCTACATATACATGTACGTACGGTTCGGATCACGCACGATTCTAATGCCTCAAAATTCTTGCGTCAGACTTTTCGAATGCGTAATGGAGATTTCGACGATAAGTCGCTTTCAGCGACCATCCTATAAGCGAACGTAATTTGAGTATTACATAAGACTCGCTCGGCTACGTTTGAGTTTATTGCGAAATACGGGAAGATGATATTTCAGAATTTCGCACGTGAAGTGCGCGTCGAGAGATTAAGATGTGCATGTGTTGGTACATTAATTTTTAAACTTCGTAGTTTCTGACGGAATAGTAGAACCTTTTAATTTCATCTGTAGCTCAATTTGAACAATTTCTGCGTTACACGGTATTGAAACTTATTAGAAAATTCATTTTGGCAGAGGAGGGGAATGATTGTTGCGTTTCGGAATTTCGTGAAGTCCGCGTCGAGAGATTGAAATCGAAATATTCGCCGTGAACTTTCACCGGAACGATATTGGCAATTTGAGTTTGCTGGATAGATACAAAATGACTGGGTTAGCGGTTACATAAACAAAAGACCAATTAAACATGGCAGGCTGATTAAACGGAGACCGGACATAATTGCATGCAATAGCTGTCGATGGGTAAAAAAGATGGAATTGGAGGATCGCATCGAGGTAACGCAATAGTGATAGCAATTGCGACGGATGCCGATGCATAACGAATAACGGATTTTTTTGTAGATGCTGCTAAACATGATGACGAAAGAGCCTGTAGAAGGTACTTTGTACACGTTACTTTAAAATCGTCAACTGTTAAATGTTAATACAAAAATTTCGATAGGAGATGATAACTACTCTGAGGACTCGGAATTCCTCGATAGCAGCGACCAATCAGAAGCGGAGAGCGAAACAGATAAAGAGGATGATACATATTCAGATACAAAATCAACAAAAACCGACGACAATTGTTATAATCGTAGTTTCCACTTAAACAAATTCTTCGAAGACATCGACGAAACGAAAAAATACGTAACGTTAAATATCGAAAACGTTACTAACGATGATATTCTGTTCGACGATAAGATCTACAGAGTTATCCCGATGAAGCTAGACGAAATACCTGAATCAACAAAATCATCAACTAAATTAACACAAACGTTAACAAACTCGAGTAACAAATACCATAAGCAGTGTACCGCTCGAGTACAGCGACAAACCAAAAATAAACGTGGAAAATGACACCAGAATGAAACAATAGACAGAATATTATCGAAATACATTTTATTAATAAAAAAAAAAGAAAACAACCGTTTGTTAAAGTTTTTACAGTAAAAAGGTGAGAAACAGCATTGCAGGCTCGGTCTGTCGAATGTACAATATGTTCGCGTTCTCGAATAGTCGTTGATTTTGATTTTCCCCGAAGTTCTAACTATAGTCGAGTCAAAGTTAATTGGCCGCACGAGGTCGCTTCCTCCACGGCCGGCTGCCATTCACTCGTGTTAAATAGACGATCGCCGATTAACTATGACCCGGGACCAGTTCGGACAGTGTTTTTAGGGACAGTCTCGTATCGTTTTGTACACCCGAAATAATCCAATATTCGAACGTGTCCCGCCCACGTTCGCATAACTTTGCGTTACCTTTTGTTCGCGGGAGCGTGGCGCGCCCGTGAAACATATTATTTTACAGCGTGCGATACGACCATCTTCTATACGTAACAAAATATAAATCCACTTATATGTATAGGTGTATTAACATACATGCACACACGTCTCTCTCGTTCGCACCGTTAATCGTAGGAGTTAATTAATATAATAAAGTCCTTAACGGCTAGACACGGTATTAAATTACAAAAAATTACAACCTCGCACATAGTCTTTCTTTCTTCTTATTTCTTTTTTTTTTCATCTGTGTATGGTATTTATCGTGTATGAGTGTGATCATGTGTGAGCGTGGGAGCGTGTGACGCGCGTTCCCCATTCGAATTCTCGCGATTAATCGACCGACGGATGCCGAATCGACGATCCATGGATCGTCGTTCCAGGTCTCGGTTGGTTAACCGTCGATTAACCCGTTGTAAAAGCTCGAAGTCGCAAGCTTTCGAGATACACATATATATCGACGTTCTCGATATTCGATTATCGTGGAACCGTCGCGATCTCATGAAAACGTGCAAACCGGCACAACAACCGTGCGTCCTCGTTCCCCGGAAGAAACAATAAATAATTATGATTCGACGATTGAGCAACGAGCCCCCCTCCCGCAGTTGGTACATCGAGGGGCACGTTGTTTAATTTCTATAAATTTTTTAAGTATTCTACGCTGGTAGAACGTTGTCGCTCGTCGCCGTCACTGACCCTCGCTATCACTGTCGCTTTTGTCTGAAACAAATTGTTTATTGATGTCACACTTCTGATCTTTAGTCGCTCAAGGTCACGTCGCCATCTTTCTTGCCGGGGTACGCGTGACGCTTCAGTCTGTCGTACAGGTCGTCTTTCGTGCCGTAAATACTGGCGTTCGAACGAGCGAGACTGTTCATTTTACCGTTGTGCAAACTCTCTGCAAAACGAAAAAGATCGCGTGTTAAACGAAAGATCAATAGACAGATTGTCTTAAGCAATCATGCTCAGGGCCTCACCTTTCATGTAAGTCTCGTTATAGAAGTTGGGCATTTCCCAACCGTCCTCCTCGTCGTCATAATAATGAGCGTAAGTGCTATGATGCGACGGTGCGATAGATTCCGCGTACGGTGTGGGCGCGCCATAATAGAAGTTCACCTGCGAACCGTTCTGATCAGTGGCTGGCGTCAGCATTTTCTTGGGCTCCTTCTTGCGCGAAGCTCTGCGAAAACATCAACAATACAAAACTATCTCCAAGAAAACAATCTCTCTAAGCCTGGTCGAAGAAGAAGAAAGTAGACCAACCTGACACAGATCATCCATACAAGAAGGACGACGAAAATGATAAGGATCACACCACCAGCGATGCCTCCGGTGATATAGAAAAATTCAGACTTCTCCGTGCACCGTTTCCCAGTGAAACTGCCGCTGCATCTACAAGATGGCTGTCCTCTCGAATCCTTCAAACAGACTCCTTCGTTGTCACAGTAGCCCATGCAGACGTCAGTGCACTCGGTGCCGGTTCCATTGTAGCCTGGTTTGCACTCGCACTTGAAATCGCTGGTCTCAGGAATCAGCAGACAGTATGCATTCGCATCGCAGTGCATCTCTGCGTCGCTGGTTTCGCAGGGATTCGTGCAGTCTGCTTTGCTGGTCTGGAGAACCAAAGGAGTATCAGCTAAATCATGATCTTCTGGTTTCGCACAGATGTGACGCGTTAAAACTTACCGCAGCTGGTCCCTTGGTGCTGGTATTCGGCGGACAGGGTATACAGAAGGTCTGCTGAGGCTCGGACTGGTACATGCCCTTCTTGCACTGCATGCACTCGTTCAGTGTTCCGTTCAAGTAAGTACCAGGATCACAGACAGGAAGAGAGCACTCTTCTACCGACGCTGATCCCATGTTAGGCGTCGTCCTGCCCAACGGACAAGCCTGGCAAGCAGCTTGGACTCCTTGAGTTCGATAACTTCCTCGAGGACAAGGCTCGCATTTGCCTTCCACAGCCAATTGCTGGCCAGATCCACATTCGTCTCTGCATTCCTCGCGAGATACAGCTTCTGCTGTCCTAGTAGTCTTCCCGAGTCCACAGAGTAAACAGGAGAAGCTACCCTCGTTAGGCTGATAGAATCCATGACCACAGTTCCGACATAAACCGGCGATATCGTCATAGTACTTTCCAGCTGGGCAACGTTCCTTGCAGTCTGCTGCACTTCTAGCACCTGGACCAACTGTCACGCTAGGACGTCCTGCGATCACTGGACAGGAACTGCATTTTAATTGACCTGACTCGCTTTGGTAGCTACCCACTGGACAGGATAGACACTGCTTCGAGTCCTCGTCGTAATAGGTCCCCACGGCGCAGGGCACTGAAGTTGAAGAATTCAGATGACGAATAGGTTGATTACAAGTATCGATTCGAAATGTGACATTTATACACTTACCACAATCCGGTGCCATGACCACCTGTCCGATAGGACAGTCATAATCAGACTCCAAAGTCAACGATGCTGGATCAGGAACAGTGTTAGGAAGAATATCATGGACATCGAACTGGTCTTCTTCAAGGATCAATCTCTCCAACAAGGTCTGAACTGTCGCTCTCTCGTTGGAGTTCGCGTTCAAAATCGGATCGCTATAAAAAATAGAGGATCATTAGTAAATCGGTAATTACTGGGTCATCTACGGCAGCGATAGATGAAGAAGAGTATGCGCAATTATGTACAGCCGTTATCTTTAGGCGAAGGTAACCAGGCAGCCTTTCCATTGGATCCTCGGTAAGACCTTATCGACACCTATTAATTCATGTAACCTATGTGACAATGTTCGAGACATCCTGGAATGCTAACGTATGTATAACATGTCTAATACCAAATATCGTTTTATCATTGTGTCACACAGGGATCGAAATATTCAATAAATAATCAATTTTCATGAAAAATTTTAAAAGATGCCTTTTCGATCCCTGGCTTGATGTTCTGTTACAATCGAGAACAGAGCTGTTTGGTACTCGACCGTAAAAAGAATTTTATCCACCAAAAAGCTCGGTTTCTATTTAGGCGTTATACAAGTCCGCGTTACATTGTTATTGTACTATTCCGTCGTCGGTACCTGATTAAGTACCCTCGCGATCGCGTCCCATTTACACAGTCACGTGTGAACAGTTAGTAACAACGTGCATACCAGTCAGTTAGAATCGACTTATCAGTTGTCAGATAATCGTACAATTAATCGTAGCCAGGCCTCGCTCATCTTTCCATCGATGAAGCAATGTCGTATTAAGATTGACTTTTACGGTCAACGTCTTCGAGCGGTGCTCGCACGGAGAAAATGTCTTGTCACCTCTTGACGCGTTAAGCGCCAAGCCTGTTTTGCCTTTCTTTCCGTTTAGACCGCGATATCCGATTTCACCGATAATTATCACCGAATTTAATCGAACTCATTAAAATTTTGTTGGCGAAGTATTATTTTTTCGGTACATTCGTGATATGATCCGGAAATTTATCGATAGACGAATTTGTAATTAACGCGGTCTGCACGAAAAGTAGACTGTCAGTCACCGGCGACTGACATGGCGTTTAACATGTTAATTGAGCAAAAACCGAGAAAAAACTATTTCATCCAAAAGTGGAGACATTTCTCAAAGAGGAATGCAGCTCGTGCAGCTTGCAATTAATGTAAAAAATTTTTATATTTTAAAACGTCTTTTCTCCGTGCGCACCTCATGCATCTAGGTAGTGGTAGATGATCACAAATGGATTGATAAGAATGAAAGGTGTGATGTCGGGTAACACCGAGCCCCGCGATGTCGAGAACACATGTACAATGATGGATTTCGCACGTGGCGTAAATCGAGGTGTCCTTACTTTATCGCCGGGAACGAGATCTCCACCTCGTAGGTGTCACTGCCTTGCCGCGCCTGTCTCGTTCTACGATGCAACACAAGTAACATATTGCTCAGTAAACTGATTCAATGATCCTGTACGCGGATCGATACATGTCTGCGGCTATTCAAACGTTCGTGATCGGGAAATCAATAAAAGCGCAATCATATTTATTCAAAATAGTACACTTACGACTCTGCTGGAACTACAGCGGAAATGATATATGTGCCGCCATCTTCTTCGTTAGTTTCCCGGGTCGTGCGTGCACGATGGTCGCATTGCACGTCGATGTTCAGGTCCTTGCACTCGCGAGTTCCTGAAGACAGAGAGATTAGAGGATGGTTTTTCAGGGTCAAACACTAAATTGAAGAGAAATTACTTACCTTCGAAGGAATACGAGCAGAAGTTCCAATCCCTGTTCAGGGAGTTCACTGCGTCCCTAACTTTCTTCTTCAGCACGCCCTGGCCAGCTTCGTTACAGAGGACTGATGTTGGGAAGTTCATTTTGATTCTAAACACACGCTGAGCTGGTATAGCACCTGCAACAAGATTTTAGAAATTGAAGAGGATCCTTGAAATTCCGGGAAAGTGTAGAGTGTAGAAGAACACTGTAGATTACTTGTGCATGCAGGGTAGATCAAAGGAAGAGACGGGTCGTTCGTAGGCCTCCAGAAGCCTTCAGCTCCGCAGGTGTAGAATTTAGGAACTTCCTGAGAAAACCGAAGTCCAGAGTTGCAAGAGATTTCGCAAACCTTGAATTGTCCACCCGAGCCCCAGTCTTTGCATTGTTGAGCACCTCCGATTGGGTCAGCCAGTTCAGGACAGAAGTCAGCTAATTGACAAACCACAAGACGATCGACAATCTCCAATTAATAGCTCATCCAAACGCAAAGTATTTCAAGATTAACTTACACAGAACGTAGACCTTGAAGTTACAGCTAGCAGAGTTGCCAGCCTGATCATAGGCAACGTAGCTGATGTCATAAGTTCCCCACATTAACGTCTGGCCGGATTTGTGTCCATTCTTCTCCTGAATCCTCGCTATTCCAACGTTATCGATAAACCGTGGCTCGTCCCAGGTGACTATGGATGAACCGTTCTTTGCAATCACCCAAAGATCACCTGGACAATGGTCAACCTTGGGTGGGATCTTGTCAGATTCCAGTTGGTGACACTTGCTGCCACCATAGCCAGGTGGACATACTCTTTGTCCACAATGAGATGGAACCACTCTCTCGACACCACCAATTGTTTCGTCGTAGCCAGCCCAAGTTAGGACCAGACCTTGATAGAGGACCGGTTCGGTGCGACAGTCCCGGACCTGTTTCTGGATCTCGTTGGTCACGTGAAGCGCTCTACTCCAAATCTGGACCTTGGTCAGGTGACCTTGGAAGCCAGATTCCGTGTAGCCCTTCGCGTTCTCGCTTTGAGGCTTTCCGAGGACTGCCCAAGCGCTGAAGCAGACATTTTGTGTTTAGTCGTTTCAAGTCGGTAACAATTGCTGTCTATCATTTGATAAAATGAACTCACTATGCTGGCAGGGATCTTCCACTGCCATAGCCCTCAGTCTTGCTAGCGATAAGTCCCTCTGTGATCAAGATCAGTTCACCACCGTTGTCGCCATTCCAAACCACGGCAACGTGATGCCACTGGCCGTCATTAATTGTAGCATACTCTCTGAATGGAAGATAAACATCTTGCAAATCATGGAATAGAGACACTTGAACGCCGTTACTGTGGGCTTGGATCATCAGTCTTCGGTTTATCGGAACGTGCGGTGAGCTGTAGCAGAAATTCAGAAATTATGGACTTGTTCAAGGATTGAGACTAGGTAACTTGGCGAGGACTTACCTAACGCCGTAGAGGGTGAAGAAGATTCCAGCTTCATCTTTTTGGATGTACTGCACCCACATAGCCACAGTCAAGCTCTTAGTTCCGCTGGTGAAAAACGGAATCACTTGAGCCGCGCTGCTTCGAGCTGGGTCGCTGAAGTATAAGTCGTAATCCACTTGGATCGCTGTGAAATGTTATCGATGTTTAGCGATTGTGATTTAACGATACAATTTGTAATTTAGTATTGCGAACACTTACATTTTCTGCAATCATCTCCGGTCAAATTGAACGGACACTGGCAGAAGAATTTGCCAGTGAGATCGATGCAGGTTGCCGATGGAGGACAGGAGTTCTCCTTGCAGTCGATTATGTCATCCTCGCACGTTTTACCTAAAAAATTACAGGAAGAATAATAGAATGATTGAGAAAGATCAAAACTTTTTCATACACCCAATACATTGTCCCTAATTACCTGTGTAACCTGCCGGGCAAACGCAAGTGAAGCCAGGACCATCGTCGATGCAAGTGGCGCCATTCTTGCAGGCCCCAGCCTGGCAAGCATCATATTCGTACTGACACCCAATACCAGTGTAGTCGTCAGGACAAGTGCAGTTAAGTCCAGACCCGAAATCTTGGCAGCGTCCATTGTGCATGCATGGGTTACCGATGCAACGTTCCGGAGCGGTTTCGCACTGTTTCCCATCAGTTCCCGATGGACACCTGTGAACCCGCAACATCATAAGTAGATCGCGGATCTTTATGCAGAATAAAAAGAAGAAGTCAATGGTACTTACACACAGAAATAATCCAGGAACAAGTCAACGCAAGCAGCGTCGTTCTGGCAAGGATGGTTCTGGCACATTCCCACGTCAATCTCGCAATGGACACCTGTCCATCCCTCAGGACACATGCACTTGAATCCTCCAACTTCATCTCTGCAAGTAGCGCCGTTCAAACACGGCCCAGAGGAACAGTCATCGATGTTAACTTCACAAGCAGCGCCGGTATAGCCTTCGCGACAATGACAAACGAAGGTGTTGTCAAGGTCAACGCAACGATCGGTTCCAACTGGGCTGCAAGGATCGCTGAGACACTCGTCCAGCTCTGCCTCGCATTGGAGACCCACGAAGCCTGGTCTGCACTTGCACACGAATCCTTCTAATTGATCTAAACAACTTCCCCCGTTCTGACATGGTTCAGATGAACAATCATCGATGGTGTGTTGACATTGTTTGCCTGTGTACCCAGGTTCGCAAGTGCAAGTGTAGCCATCTATCTGGTCAATGCATTGGCCATTGTTGCGACAAGGTTTACTAGAACATTCGTTGATGTTGGTCTCGCAAGCCGAGCCAGTCCATCCAGGAAGGCAAATGCACTCGTGGCTGAACAAATTGTCCACGCAAATGCCATTCAAACAAGGATTTCCTGAACACAAGTCGATCTTCTCGTGGCACCGTTTGCCAGTGAATCCTGGTAGACAGTCGCAGCTGAAGTCCGCGATTAGGTCGGTACAATTAGCTCCCAGGAGGCAAGGCTTCTCTGCGCAGTCATCCGTGTTGATCTCGCAGCTCTGACCTTCCCAGCCTGCCACACAGTCGCATTTATAGCGACCTTGTTGCAGAGCTACGCAGGTAGCGCCGTTGTTGCAGGGATTACCACTTGCTGTGCAAGGGTTTATCTGTAATTGTTGAATACGGATTAAGGAGGGACAATTGGTTATTCGAATAGAACACTCTGTCTATACTTAAGAGGGTAGACTCTCGTTTCCAGGATCTCGTTTCTCGATAATGCAAAGACGAGGTTTTTCAATCTAGCCACTTAAACGAAGAAACTTACCGTGATATCGCAGTCGACTCCAGTATACCCAGACCTGCACAGACACGTGTAATTATTGAATCCTGGTTCATCCTTGCACATAGCTCTCTCAGGACAAGTATCATTGCTACAATCCGACTTCTCCTCTTGACAATTAACACCAGAGTACCCATTAGCACACTGGCACCTATAACCCTGAGGCAAATCAATACAAGTAGCTCCATTATAACACGGCTGAGAAGCGCACTCATCGATATCGATCTCGCATCGTCTTCCAGAGAACCCAGCGGGGCAAAGACATTGAACACCGTGTCCCATGGGTACACATAGACCACCATGTTGACAGACACTGTCGGTGCATTGCACGGGCTTGCATTCCTCTCTACCGACTGCACCTGAACCGTCAGTGTACATATTCGAAGGACATTCGACGCAAGTCGTTGCTCCGTGTTGAGGTTGGAAGAAGTCCTTGGGACATTGAGCACAAGGAGCCAGGCCAGTGTCGGAGTACATGCCAGGTGCACATTTTGCTCTGCATCGATCTCGACCCGGTGCAGCTGGCTGGTAAGTGAAGGTTCCAGCTGGACAAGTCTGGCAGTCCTTGTACCCACCAATTGGGGGTTCACCTGTGTAGCTGTTCCTGGGACATTCTAGACAAGGTACCAGTCCCGTGGGAGAGTATGTACCGTATCCACAGACTGGGATGCAGTCGTCTATGCTCTTGGAACCTTCCTCTCTGGTGTATGTGCCGAAGGGGCAACGCAAACATGAACCTTGGCGGTCACTGTTCTGGTAGGAACCCTTGGGACAGGATGTGCATTGCTTCTGCTTCTCTCCGGCGAATGTGCCAGCGGGACAGTGCACTGTAATTCAAGGTTATTTACGATTGTACAGATAACACTGTCCATACTAGACAAGAACAGGAGTGGTGAGGAGACGGGTAATACACCCCCGCTGAATGCGGAAAGCGGGCCGGCGGGGGTGAATAGTCCCGTCACACAGGGACGAGGGAAAGGTCCTCTCGGAAGGCCCTGGGCGGTGGAGGTTTAGTCGGTATGGCGATAGAATGGGAAAACCAATGATAATCCCCCCAACTACAACAGAGGGGGGAGCCGAGCTCGACACTACCCTCCCCGATCATCATCGAAGGGGAGGGTGTCCGTAATAGGATTCCTCCACCGCCCTTAAACCAAAAAAAAAAAAAAAGATAACACTGTCCAACAAATTTCAACTTTTTTTGTTTCGCTATAACTGTTGGGTGTCCCTTATAGAGTTTTTTGCGCTGATTCCGAATCTGCCCTTAATTTTTTCCCTACGCGTACAGTTTTTGAGAAACATGGCTTTGAAAAAGAAACTATTTTTCAACTTTAAACAAATATTGTGATGTTATTATATAAGATATTGAATTGTTCGTTACGGCAAAAGATTCTGTAGACTTTTCCGAATACAGTGATATCCAATATTATTAATTATTAATACATTATGATTGTTTAAACATGTTTAAACAATGATTAAAGACGGAGAGACGCCACTTTTGCACCCATTTTTGAGGATATTTTTCAATTTATAGAAAAAAATAAGGGTTAGGTTATTTTTCTTTTTGGTTCGAAAAAAACATCGACGTTGGAAATTTGAAAGGGTGGTATCTCAAGGTAAAAGTCTGCTCTATCGCGTGGTATAGTTCGATTTTCCGCTAGACCCTTATTTTTTGGGATAAACTGGAAAGTATCCTCAA